>JAWHQI010001345.1:0-87764 GCA_033032865.1 Dactylorhiza incarnata | reverse complement strand
AAGGATCCCTAGGCGCACCGGTTACCACCTTTCCCGCTTGTTCATTCGTGACCCGAAGTAACCGTCCGCTCTGCAACACCCCCACACTTCAGTTCGCGCGGCGTGGAATTGGTGGCATTTTTGGCATCAACGGAACGAACACGGGACATGAGGATCATGAGTGGACGATGAACGGAAAGTGGCAATGAAGATGCGTGGTTAGTTCAAAACGCACGCAAACTTCAAATGGCCATAACTTTGATCCGATCGTCTGATTTTCGCCCACAATATGTTTTCGGGAAGGTCTCGGCGATGCCCATCCATTGGCGAACAGTGGAACCCGTTCGACATCATACCGCGCTCTCAAATCGGCCAGATTCAACTCCGTTTAAGGTTATCGCGGTTTTTCTCTTTCGGCAATTTCGTCCTTATGGATATGTCACCGAAGAATTCTAAAAACCTTCCAATTGTCCAGAAAAGCCTATGAGAAACGACGGCTTCGACCCCGTGCTAGCCGAGGTTACGGCCTCTCAGGACAGCTGATTACCTGACTGAGAGTGCGGCGAGTAAAGAAGATAAGCCATCTGATGGGCCACGCTAAACATATGTTGTGACCTGATGCATAGGATTTCTCCAACCCTTCTCGCGAGCTCCATAAGGTCATATCGTGCACTCATCCAAACGTGTGCGACCATACCAGCACTAGAGCACCGGATCCCATCAGAACTCCGCAGTTAAGCGTGCTTGGGCGAGAGTAGTACTGGGATGGGTGACCTCCTGGGAAGTCCTCGTGTTGCACCAAACTTTTGCCGCCGGTGCAGAAACTCAACTTTACCGGCGGCGAGCGCGCACTCTCTCCGGCCGCTGATCCCGAGGCGCCGCACTGATCCGAGGCGCCGCGCTGATCCCGAGGCGCCACGCTGATGCCGAGGCACCTCCTACGGCCGCGTATCACCGGGCGCCGCTTGCGCGGCTGCGTCAGACGCGCCGCTGCGTCCTAAGCCTCATAAGCAGACATAACTTCGCGCTCACGCCCGAATCAAAGCCGCATCCCCACTCTGGGGTCCCCGCGGAGAGCCGGGCGGCGTGGCGAGCAGGCCGTTGCCCGTCGACCAAATTTTGTCGAAAATTGCTTAATCTGATTTGAAACGGAGCCCGCATGCTGGAAGAGCGCACCTGGCGGGGCGAGTGGCATAAAGAGAAAGTGTCGGAGAATTCTAACGTGTGACGACCACCAGCACTAGAGCACCGGATCCATCAGAACTCCGCAGTTAAGCGTGCTTGGGCGAGAGTAGTACTGGGATGGGTGACTCCTGGGAAGTCCTCCGTGTTGCACCCATCTTTTGCCGCTCGGGTGGAGAAACACCCCTTTTTTTACCTCCGACGAAAGCGCGCTCCCTCTGATCGCGGATCCCGATGCGCCGTGGGAGGGAGCTAATCCATCGGCGCTTCATGGGTGCAAGGATCCCTAGGCGCACCGGTTACCACCTTTCCCGCTTGTTCATTCGTGACCGAAGTAACCGTCCGCTCTGCAACACCCCCACACTTCAGTTCGCGCGGCGTGGAATTGGTGGCATTTTTGGCATCAACGGAACGAACACGGGACATGAGGATCATGAGTGGACGATGAACGGAAAGTGGCAATGAAGATGCGTGGTTTAGTTCAAAAACGCACGCAAACTTCAAATGGCCATAACTTTTGATCCGATCGTCTGATTTTCGCCCACAATATGTTTTCGGGAAGGTCTCGGCGATGCCCATCCATTGGCGAACAGTGGGAACCCGTTCGACATCATACCGCGCTCTCAAATCGGCCAGATTCAACTCCGTTTAAAGGTTATCGCGGTTTTCTCTTTCGGCAATTTCGTCCTTATGGATATGTCACCGAAGAATTCTAAAAACCCTTCAATTGTCCAGAAAAACCTATGAGAAACGACGGCTTCGACCCCGTGCTAGCCGAGGTTACGGCCTCTCAGGACAAGCTGATTACCTGACTGAGAGTGCGGCGAGTAAAGAAGATAAGTCATCTGATGGCCACGCTAAACATATGTTGTGACCTGATGCATAGGATTTCTCCAAACCTTCTCGCGAGCTCCATAAGGTCATATCGTGCACTCATCCAAACGTGTGCGACCATACCAGCACTAGAGCACCGGATCCCATCAGAACTCCGCAGTTAAGCGTGCTTGGGCGAGAGTAGTACTGGGATGGGTGACCTCCTGGGAAGTCCTCGTGTTGCACCCAACTTTTGCCGCCCGGTGCAGAAACTCCACTTTTTACCGGCGGCGAGCGCGCACTCTCTCCGGCCGCTGATCCCGAGGCGCCGCACTGATCCCGAGGCGCCGCGCTGATCCCGAGGCGCCACGCTGATGCCGAGGCACCTCCTACGGCCGCGTATCACCGGGCGCCGCTTGCGCGGCTGCGTCAGACGCGCCGCTGCGTCCTAAGCCTCATCAGCAGACATAACTTCGCGCTCACGCCCGAAATCAAAGCCGCATCCCCACTCTGGGGTCCCCGCGGAGAGCGGGCGGCGTGGCGAGCAGGCCGTTGCCCGTCGACCAAATTTTCGTCGAAAATTGCTTAATCTGATTTGAAACGGAGCCCGCATGCTGGGAGAGCGCACCTCGGGGCGAGTGGCATAAAGAGAAAGTGTCGGAGAATTCTAACGTGTGCGACCATACCAGCACTAGAGCACCGGATCCATCAGAACTCCGCAGTTAAGCGTGCTTGGGCGAGAGTAGTACTGGGATGGGTGACCTCCTGGGAAGTCCTCGTGTTGCACCCATCTTTTTGCCGCTCGGGTGGAGAAACACCCCTTTTTTACCTCCGATGAAAGCGCGCTCCCTCTGATCGCGGATCCCGATGCGCCGTGGGAGGGAGCTAATCCATCGGCGCTTCATGGGTGCAAGGATCCCTAGGCGCACCGGTTACCACCTTTCCCGCTTGTTCATTCGTGACCCGAAGTAACCGTCCGCTCTGCAACACCCCCACACTTCAGTTCGCGCGGCGTGGAATTGGTGGCATTTTTGGCATCAACGGAACGAACACGGGACATGAGGATCATGAGTGGACGATGAACGGAAAGTGGCAATGAAGATGCGTGGTTTAGTTCAAAAACGCACGCAAACTTCAAATGGCCATAACTTTTGATCCGATCGTCTGATTTTCGCCCACAATATGTTTTCGGGAGGTCTCGGCGATGCCCATCCATTGGCGAACAGTGGGAACCCGTTCGACATCATACCGCGCTCTCAAATCGGCCAGATTCAACTCCGTTTAAAGGTTATCGCGGTTTTTCTCTTTCGGCAATTTCGTCCTTATGGATATGTCACCGAAGAATTCTAAAAACCCTTCCAATTGTCCAGAAAAGCCTATGAGAAACGACGGCTTCGACCCGTGCTAGCCGAGGTTACGGCCTCTCAGGACAAGCTGATTACCTGACTGAGAGTGCGGCGAGTAAAGAAGATAAGCCATCTGATGGCCACGCTAAACATATGTTGTGACCTGATGCATAGGATTTCTCCAACCCTTCTCGCGAGCTCCATAAGGTCATATCGTGCACTCATCCAAACGTGTGCGACCATACCAGCACTAGAGCACCGGATCCCATCAGAACTCCGCAGTTAAGCGTGCTTGGGCGAGAGTAGTACTGGGATGGGTGACCTCCTGGGAAGTCCTCGTGTTGCACCCAACTTTTGCCGCCCGGTGCAGAAACTCCACTTTTTACCGGCGGCGAGCGCGCACTCTCTCCGGCCGCTGATCCCGAGGCGCCGCACTGATCCCGAGGCGCCGCGCTGATCCCGAGGCGCCACGCTGATGCCGAGGCACCTCCTACGGCCGCGTATCACGGGCGCCGCTTGCGCGGCTGCGTCAGACGCGCCGCTGCGTCCTAAGCCTCATCAGCAGACATAACTTCGCGCTCACGCCCGAAATCAAAGCCGCATCCCCACTCTGGGGTCCCCGCGGAGAGCCGGGCGGCGTGGCGAGCAGGTCGTTGCCCGTCGATCAAATTTTCGTCGAAAATTGCTTAATCTGATTTGAAACGGAGCCCGCATGCTGGGAGAGCGCACCTCGGGGCGAGTGGCATAAAGAGAAAGTGTCGGAGAATTCTAACGTGTGCGACCATACCAGCACTAGAGCACCGGATCCCATCAGAACTCCGCAGTTAAGCGTGCTTGGGCGAGAGTAGTACTGGGATGGGTGACCTCCTGGGAAGTCCTCGTGTTGCACCCATCTTTTGCCGCTCGGGTGGAGAAACACCCTTTTTTACCTCCGACGAAAGCGCGCTCCCTCTGATCGCGGATCCCGATGCGCCGTGGAGGGAGCTAATCCATCGGCGCTTCATGGGTGCAAGGATCCCTAGGCGCACCGGTTACCACCTTTCCCGCTTGTTCATTCGTGACCCGAAGTAACCGTCCGCTCTGCAACACCCCCACACTTCAGTTCGCGCGGCGTGGAATTGGTGGCATTTTTGGCATCAACGGAACGAACACGGGACATGAGGATCATGAGTGGACGATGAACGGAAAGTGGCAATGAAGATGCGTGGTTTAGTTCAAAAACGCACGCAAACTTCAAATGGCCATAACTTTTGATCCGATCGTCTGATTTTCGCCCACAATATGTTTTCGGGAAGGTCTCGGCGATGCCCATCCATTGGCGAACAGTGGGAACCCGTTCGACATCATACCGCGCTCTCAAATCGGCCAGATTCAACTCCGTTTAAAGGTTATCGCGGTTTTTCTCTTTCGGCAATTTCGTCCTTATGGATATGTCACCGAAGAATTCTAAAAACCCTTCCAATTGTCCAGAAAAACCTATGAGAAACGACGGCTTCGACCCCGTGCTAGCCGAGGTTACGGCCTCTCAGGACAAGCTGATTACCTGACTGAGAGTGCGGCGAGTAAAGAAGATAAGCCATCTGATGGCCACGCTAAACATATGTTGTGACCTGATGCATAGGATTTCTCCAACCCTTCTCGCGAGCTCCATAAGGTCATATCGTGCACTCATCCAAACGTGTGCGACCATACCAGCACTAGAGCACCGGATCCCATCAGAACTCCGCAGTTAAGCGTGCTTGGGCGAGAGTAGTACTGGGATGGGTGACCTCCTGGGAAGTCCTCGTGTTGCACCCAACTTTTGCCGCCCGGTGCAGAAACTCCACTTTTTACCAGCGGCGAGCGCGCACTCTCTCGGCCGCTGATCCCGAGGCGCCGCACTGATCCCGAGGCGCCGCGCTGATCCCGAGGCGCCACGCTGATGCCGAGGCACCTCCTACGGCCGCGTATCACCGGGCGCCGCTTGCGCGGCTGCGTCAGACGCGCCGCTGCGTCCTAAGCCTCATCAGCAGACATAACTTCGCGCTCACGCCCGAAATCAAAGCCGCATCCCCACTCTGGGGTCCCCGCGGAGAGCCGGGCGGCGTGGCGAGCAGGCCGTTGCCCGTCGACCAAATTTTCGTCGAAAATTGCTTAATCTGATTTGAAACGGAGCCCGCATGCTGGAAGAGCGCACCTCGGGGCGAGTGGCATAAAGAGAAAGTGTCGGAGAATTCTAACGTGTGCGACCATACCAGCACTAGAGCACCGGATCCCATCAGAACTCCGCAGTTAAGCGTGCTTGGGCGAGAGTAGTACTGGGATGGGTGACCTCCTGGGAAGTCCTCGTGTTGCACCCATCTTTTGCCGCTCGGGTGGAGAAACACCCCTTTTTTACCTCCGACGAAAGCGCGCTCCCTCTGATCGCGGATCCCGATGCGCCGTGGAGGGAGCTAATCCATCGGCGCTTCATGGGTGCAAGGATCCCTAGGCGCACCGGTTACCACCTTTCCGCTTGTTCATTCGTGACCCGAAGTAACCGTCCGCTCTGCAACACCCCCACACTTCAGTTCGCGCGGCGTGGAATTGGTGGCATTTTTGGCATCAACGGAACGAACACGGGACATGAGGATCATGAGTGGACGATGAACGGAAAGTGGCAATGAAGATGCGTGGTTTAGTTCAAAAACGCACGCAAACTTCAAATGGCCATAACTTTTGATCCGATCGTCTGATTTTCGCCCACAATATGTTTTCGGGAAGGTCTCGGCGATGCCCATCCATTGGCGAACAGTGGGAACCCGTTCGACATCATACCGCGCTCTCAAATCGGCCAGATTCAACTCCGTTTAAAGGTTATCGCGGTTTTTCTCTTTCGGCAATTTCGTCCTTATGGATATGTCACCGAAGAATTCTAAAAACCCTTCCAATTGTCCAGAAAACCTATGAGAAACGACGGCTTCGACCCCGTGCTAGCCGAGGTTACGGCCTCTCAGGACAAGCTGATTACCTGACTGAGAGTGCGGCGAGTAAAGAAGATAAGCCATCTGATGGCCACGCTAAACATATGTTGTGACCTGATGCATAGGATTTCTCCAACCTTCTCGCGAGCTCCATAAGGTCATATCGTGCACTCATCCAAACGTGTGCGACCATACCAGCACTAGAGCACCGGATCCCATCAGAACTCCGCAGTTAAGCGTGCTTGGGCGAGAGTAGTACTGGGATGGGTGACCTCCTGGGAAGTCCTCGTGTTGCACCCAACTTTTGCCGCCCGGTGCAGAAACTCCACTTTTTACCAGCGGCGAGCGCGCACTCTCTCCGGCCGCTGATCCCGAGGCGCCGCACTGATCCCGAGGCGCCCGCGCTGATCCCGAGGCGCCACGCTGATGCCGAGGCACCCTACTACGGCCGCGTATCACCCGGGCGCTGCTTGCGCGGCTGCGTCAGACGCGCCGCTGCGTCCTAAGCCTCATCAGTAGACCTAACTTCGCGCTCACGCCCGAAATCAAAGCCGCGTCCCCACTCTGGGGTCCCCGCGGAGAGCCGGGCGGCGTGGCGAGCAGGGCCGTTGCCCGTCGATCAAATTTTGTCGAAAAATTGCTTAATCTGATTTGAAACGGAGCCCGCATGCTGGGAGAGCGCACCTCGGGGCGAGTGGCCATAAAGAGAAAGTGTCGGAGAATTCTAACGTGTCGCGACCACACCAGCACTAGAGCACCGGATCCCATCAGAACTCCGCAGTTAAGCGTGCTTGGGCGAGAGTAGTACTGGGATGGGTGACCTCCTGGGAAGTCCTCGTGTTGCACCCATCTTTTGCCGCTCGGGTGGAGAAAGGTGCTGGTGTGGTCGCACACGTTAGAATTCTCAGACACTTTCTCTTTATAGCCACTCGCCCCGAGGTGCGCTGTCCCAGCATGCGTGCCCAAGCACGCTTAACTACGGATGTCCTGATGGGATCCGGTGCTCTAGTGCTGGTATGGTCGCACACGTTTGGATGAGTGCACGATATGACCTTATGGAGCTCGCGAGAAGGGTTGGAGAAATCCTATGCATCAGGTCACAACATATGTTTAGCGTGGCCATCAGATGGCTTATCTTCTTTACTCGCCGCACTCTCAGTCAGGTAATCAGCTTGTCCTGAGAGGCCGTAACCTCAGCTAGCACGGGGTCGAAGCCGCCGTTTCTCATAGGCTTTTCTGGACAATTGGAAGGGTTTTTAGAATTCTTCGGTGACATATCCATAAGGACGAAATTGCCGAAAGAGAAAAACCGCGATAACCTTTAAACGGAGTTGAATCTGGCCGATTTGAGAGAGCGGTATGATGTCGAACGGGTTCCACTGTTCGCCAATGGATAGGGCATCGCCGAGACCTTCCCGAAAACATATTGTGGGCGAAAATCAGACGATCGGATCAAAAGTTATGGCCATTTGAAGTTTGCGTGCATTTTTGAACTAAACCACGCATCTTCATTGCCACTTTCCGTTCATCGTCCACTCATGATCCTCATGTCCCGTGCTCGTTCCGTTGATGCAAAAAATGCCACCAATTCCACGCCGCGCGAACTGAAGTGTGGGGGTGTTGCAGAGCGGACGGTTACTTCAGGTCACGAATGAACAGCGGGAAAGGTGGTAACCGGTGCGCCTAGGGATCCTTGCACCCATGAAGCGCCGATGGATTAGCTCACTCCCACGACGCATCGGGATCCGCGATCAGAGGGAGCGCGCTTTCGTCGGAGGTAAAAAAGAGGGTGTTTCTCCACCCGAGCGGCAAAAGATGGGTGCAACACGAGGACTTCCCAGGAGGTCACCCATCCCAGTACTACTCTCGCCCAAGCACGCTTAACTGCGGAGTTCTGATGGGATCCGGTGCTCTAGTGCTGGTATGGTCGCACACGTTAGAATTCTCCGACACTTTCTCTTTATGCCACTCGCCCCGAGGTGCGCTCTTCAAGCATGCGGGCTCCGTTTCAAATCAGATTAAGCAATTTTCGACGAAAATTTGGTCGACGGGCAACGGCCTGCTCGCCACGCCGCCCGGCTCTCCGCGGGGACCCCAGAGTGGGGATGCGGCTTTGATTTCGGGCGTGAGCGCGAAGTTATGTCTGCTTATGAGGCTTAGGACGCAGCGGCGCGTCTAACGCAGCCGCGCAAGCGGCGCCCGGTGATACGCGGCCGTAGGAGGTGCCTCGGCATCAGCGTGGCGCCTCGGGATCAGCGCGGCACCTCGGGATCAGTGCGGCGCCTCGGGATCAGCGGCCGGAGAGAGTGCGCGCTCGCCGCCGGTAAAAAGTGGAGTTTCTGCACCGGGCGGCAAAAGTTGGGTGCAACACGAGGACTTCCCAGGAGGTCACCCATCCCAATACTACTCTCGCCCAAGCACGCTTAACTGCGGAGTTCTGATGGGATTCGGTGCTCTAGTGCTGGTATGGTCGCACACGTTTGGATGAGTGCACGATATGACCTTATGGAGCTCGCGAGAAAGGTTGGAGAAATCCTATGCATCAGGTCACAACATATGTTTAGCGTGACCATCAGATGGCTTATCTTCTTTACTCGCCGCACTCTCAGTCAGGTAATCAGCTTGTCCTGAGAGGCCGTAACCTCGGCTAGCACGGGGTCGAAGCCGTCGTTTCTCATAGGCTTTTCTGGACAATTGGAAGGGTTTTTAGAATTCTTCGGTGACATATCCATAAGGACGAAATTGCCGAAAGAGAAAAACCGCGATAACCTTTAAACGGAGTTGAATCTGGCCGATTTGAGAGCGCGGTATGATGTCAAACGGGTTCCCACTGTTCGCCAATGGATGGGCATCGCCGAGACCTTCCCGAAAACATATTGTGGGCGAAAATCAGACGATCGGATCAAAAGTTATGGCCATTTGAAGTTTGCGTACGTTTTTGAACTAAACCACGCATCTTCATTGCCACTTTCCGTTCATCGTCCACTCATGATCCTCATGTCCCGTGTTCGTTCCGTTGATGCCAAAAATGCCACCAATTCCACGCCGCGCGAACTGAAGTGTGGGGGTGTTGCAGAGCGGGCGGTTACTTCGGGTCACGAATGAACAAGCGGGAAAGGTGGTAACCGGTGCGCCTAGGGATCCTTGCACACATGAAGCGCCGATGGATTAGCTCCCTCCCACGGCGCATCGGGATCCGCGATCAGAGGGAGCGCGCGTTCATCGGAGGTAAAAAAGGGGTGTTTCTCCACCCGAGCGGCAAAAGATGGGTGCAACACGAGGACTTCCCAGGAGGTCACCCATCCCAGTACTACTCTCGCCCAAGCACGCTTAACTGCGGAGTTCTGATGGGATCCGGTGCTCTAGTGCTGGTATGGTCGCACACGTTAGAATTCTCCGACACTTTCTCTTTATGCCACTCGCCCCGAGGTGCGCTCTTCCAGCATGCGGGCTCCGTTTCAAATCAGATTAAGCAATTTTCGACGAAAATTTGGTCGACGGGCAACGGCCTGCTCGCCACGCCGCCCGGCTCTCCGCGGGGACCCCAGAGTGGGGATGCGGCTTTGATTTCGGGCGTGAGCGCGAAGTTATGTCTGCTTATGAGGCATAGGACGCAGCGGCGCGTCTAACGCAGCCGCGCAAGCGGCGCCCGGTGATACGCAGTCGTAGGAGGTGCCTCGGCATCAGCGTGGCGCCTCGGGATCAGCGCGGCGCCTCGGGATCAGTGCGGCGCCTCGGGATCAGCGGCCGGAGAGAGTGCGCGCTCGCCGCCGGTAAAAAGTGGAGTTTCTGCACCGGGCGGCAAAAGTTGGGTGCAACACGAGGACTTCCCAGGAGTCACCCATCCCAGTACTACTCTCGCCCAAGCACGCTTAACTGCGGAGTTCTGATGGGATCCGGTGCTCTAGTGCTGGTATGGTCGCACACGTTGGATGAGTGCACGATATGACCTTATGGAGCTCGCGAGAAGGGTTGGAGAAATCCTATGCATCAGGTCACAACATATGTTTAGCGTGACCATCAGATGGCTTATCTTCTTACTCGCCGCACTCTCAGTCAGGTAATCAGCTTGTCCTGAGAGGCCGTAACCTCGGCTAGCACGGGGTCGAAGCCGTCGTTTCTCATAGGCTTTTCTGGACAATTGGAAGAGTTTTTAGAATTCTTCGGTGACATATCCATAAGGACGAAATTGCCGAAAGAGAAAAACCGCGATAACCTTTAAACGGAGTTGAATCTGGCTGATTTGAGAGCGCGGTATGATGTCGAACGGGTTCCCACTGTTCGCCAATGGATGGGCATCGCCGAGACCTTCCCGAAAACATATTGTGGGCGAAAATCAGACGATCGGATCAAAAGTTATGGCCATTTGAAGTTTGCGTAAGTTTTTTGAACTAAACCACGCATCTTCATTGCCACTTTCCGTTCATCGTCCACTCATGATCCTCATGTCCCGTGTTCGTTCCGTTGATGCCAAAAATGCCACTAATTCCACGCCGCGCGAACTGAAGTGTGGGGGTGTTGCAGAGCGGGCGGTTACTTCGGGTCACGAATGAACAAGCGGGAAAGGTGGTAACCGGTGCGCCTAGGGATCCTTGCACCCATGAAGCGCCGATGGATTAGCTCCCTCCCACGGCGCATCGGGATCCGCGATCAGAGGGAGCGCGCGTTCATCGGAGGTAAAAAAGGGGTGTTTCTCCACCCGAGCGGCAAAAGATGGGTGCAACACGAGGACTTCCCAGGGAGGTCACCCATCCCAGTACTACTCTCGCCCAAGCACGCTTAACTGCGGAGTTCTGATGGGATCCGGTGCTCTAGTGCTGGTATGGTCGCACACGTTAGAATTCTCCGACACTTTCTCTTTATGCCACTCGCCCCGAGGTGCGCTCTTCCAGCATGCGGGCTCCGTTTCAAATCAGATTAAGCAATTTTCGACGAAAATTTGGTCGACGGGCAACGGCCTGCTCGCCACGCCGCCCGGCTCTCTGCGGGGACCCCAGAGTGGGGATGCGGCTTTGATTTCGGGCGTGAGCGCGAAGTTATGTTTGCTTATGAGGCTTAGGACGCAGCGGCGCGTCTGACGCAGCCGCGCAAGCGGCGCCCGATGATACGCGGCCGTTAGGAGGTGCCTCGGCATCAGCGTGGCGCCTCGGGATCAGCGCGGCACCTCGGGATCAGTGCGGCGCCTCGGGATCAGCGGCCGGAGAGAGTGCGAGCTCGCCGCCGGTAAAAAGTGGAGTTTCTGCACCGGGCGGCAAAAGTTGGGTGCAACACGAGGACTTCCCAGGAGGTCACCCATCCCAGTACTACTCTCGCCCAAGCACGCTTAACTGCGGAGTTCTGATGGGATCCGGTGCTCTAGTGCTGGTATGGTCGCACACGTTTGGATGAGTGCACGATAAGACCTTATGGAGCTCGCGAGAAGGGTTGGAGAAATCCTATGCATCAGGTCACAACATATGTTTAGCGTGGCCATCAGATGGCTTATCTTCTTTACTCGCCGCACTCTCAGTCAGGTAATCAGCTTGTCCTGAGAGGCCGTAACCTCGGCTAGCACGGGGTCGAAGCCGTCGTTTCTCATAGGCTTTTCTGGACAATTGGAAGGGTTTTTAGAATTCTTCGGTGACATATCCATAAGGACGAAATTGCCGAAAGAGAAAAACCGCGATAACCTTTAAACGGAGTGAATCTGGCCGATTTGAGAGCGCGGTATGATGTCGAACGGGTTCCCACTGTTCGCCAATGGATGGGCATCGCCGAGACCTTCCCGAAAACATATTGTGGGCGAAAATCAGACGATCGGATCAAAAGTTATGGCCATTTGAAGTTTGCGTAAGTTTTTGAACTAAACCACGCATCTTCATTGCCACTTTCCGTTCATCGTCCACTCATGATCCTCATGTCCCGTGTTCGTTCCGTTGATGCCAAAATGCCACCAATTCCACGCCGCGCGAACTGAAGTGTGGGGGTGTTGCAGAGCGGGCGGTTACTTCGGGTCACGAATGAACAAGCGGGAAAGGTGGTAACCGGTGCGGCCTAGGGATCCTTGCACACATGAAGCGCCGATGGATTAGCTCCCTCCCACGGCGCATCGGGATCCGCGATCAGAGGGAGCGCGCGTTCATCGGAGGTAAAAAAGGGGTGTTTCTCCACCCGAGCGGCAAAAGATGGGTGCAACACGAGGACTTCCCAGGAGGTCACCCATCCCAGTACTACTCTCGCCCAAGCACGCTTAACTGCGGAGTTCTGATGGGATCCGGTGCTCTAGTGCTGGTATGGTCGCACACATTTGGATGAGTGCACGATATGACCTTATGGAGCTCGCGAGAAGAGTTGGAGAAATCCTATGCATCAGGTCACAACATATGTTTAGCGTGGCCATCAGATGACTTATCTTCTTTACTCGCCGCACTCTCAGTCAGGTAATCAGCTTGTCCTGAGAGGCCGTAACCTCGGCTAGCACGGGGTCGAAGCCGTCGTTTCTCATAGGCTTTTCTGGACAATTGGAAGGGTTTTTAGAATTCTTCGGTGACATATCCATAAGGACGAAATTGCCGAAAGAGAAAAACCGCGATAACCTTTAAACAGAGTTGAATCTGGCCGATTTGAGAGCGCGCTATGATGTCGAACGGGTTCCCACTGTTCGCCAATGGATGGGCATCGCCGAGACCTTCCCGAAAACATATTGTGGGCGAAAATCAGACGATCGGATCAAAAGTTATGGCCATTTGAAGTTTGCGTGCATTTTTGAACTAAACCACGCATCTTCATTGCCACATTCCGTTCATCGTCCACTCATGATCCTCATGTCCCGTGTTCGTTCCGTTGATGCAAAAAATGCCACCAATTCCACGCCGCGCGAACTGAAGTGTGGGGGTGTTGCAGAGCGGACGGTTACTTCAGGTCACGAATGAACAAGCAGGAAAGGTGGTAACCGGTGCGCCTAGGGATCCTTGCACCCATGAAGCGCCGATGGATTAGCTCACTCCCACGGTGCATCGGGATCCGCGATCAGAGGGAGCGCGCTTTCGTCGGAGGTAAAAAAGTGGTGTTTCTCCACCCGAGCGGCAAAAGATGGGTGCAACACGAGGACTTCCCAGGAGGTCACCCATCCCAGTACTACTCTCGCCCAAGCACGCTTAACTTGCGGAGTTCTGATGGGATCCTGGTGCTCTAGTGCTGGTATGGTCGCACACGTTAGAATTCTCCGACACTTTCTCTTTATGCCACTCGCCCCGAGGTGCGCTCTTCCAGCATGCGGGCTCCGTTTCAAATCAGATTAAGCAATTTTCGACGAAAATTTGGTCGACGGGCAACGGCCTGCTCGCCACGCCGCCCGGCTCTCCGCGGGGACCCCAGAGTGGGGATGCGGCTTTGATTTCGGGCGTGAGCGCGAAGTTATGTCTGCTTATGAGGCTTAGGACGCAGCGGCGGTCTACGCAGCCGCGCAAGCGGCGCCCGGTGATACGCGGCCGTAGGAGGTGCCTCGGCATCAGCGTGGCGCCTCGGGATCAGCGCGCCGCCTCGGGATCAGTGCGGCGCCTCGGGATCAGCGGCCGGAGAGAGTGCGCGCTCGCCGCCGGTAAAAAGTGGAATTTCTGCACCGGGCGGCAAAAGTTGGGTGCAACACGAGGACTTCCCAGGAGGTCACCCATCCCAGTACTACTCTCGCCCAAGCACGCTTAACTGCGGAGTTCTGATGGGATCCGGTGCTCTAGTGCTGGTATGGTCGCACACGTTTGGATGAGTGCACGATATGACCTTATGGAGCTCGCGAGAAGGGTTGGAGAAATCCTATGCATCAGGTCACAACATATGTTTAGCGTGGACCATCAGATGGCTTATCTTCTTTACTCGCCGCACTCTCAGTCAGGTAATCAGCTTGTCCTGAGAGGCCGTAACCTCGGCTAGCACGGGGTCGAAGCCGTCGTTTCTCATAGGCTTTTCTGGACAATTGGAAGGGTTTTTAGAATTCTTCGGTGACATATCCATAAGGACGAAATTGCCGAAAGAGAAAAACCGCGATAACCTTTAAACGGAGTTGAATCTGGCCGATTTGAGAGCGCGGTATGATGTCGAACGGGTTCCCACTGTTCGCCAATGGATGGGCATCGCCGAGACCTTCCCGAAAACATATTGTGGGCGAAAATCAGACGATCGGATCAAAAGTTATGGCCATTTGAAGTTTGCGTGCGTTTTTGAACTAAACCACGCATCTTCATTGCCACTTTCCGTTCATCGTCCACTCATGATCCTCATGTCCCGTGTTCGTTCCGTTGATGCCAAAAATGCCACCAATTCCACGCCGCGCGAACTGAAGTGTGGGGGTGTTGCAGAGCGGACGGTTACTTCGGGTCACGAATGAACAAGCGGGAAAGGTGGTAACCGGTGCGCCTAGGGATCCTTGCACCCATGAAGCGCCGATGGATTAGCTCCCTCCCACGGCGCATCGGGATCCGCGATCAGAGGGAGCGCGCTTTCATCGGAGGTAAAAAAGGGGTGTTTCTCCACCCGAGCGGCAAAAGATGGGTGCAACACGAGGACTTCCCAGGAGGTCACCCATCCCAGTACTACTCTCGCCCAAGCACGCTTAACTGCGGAGTTCTGATGGGATCCGGTGCTCTAGTGCTGGTATGGTCGCACACGTTAGAATTCTCCGACACTTTCTCTTTATGCCACTCGCCCCGAGGTGCGCTCTTCCAGCATGCGGGCTCCGTTTCAAATCAGATTAAGCAATTTTCGACGAAAATTTGGTCGACGGGCAACGGCCTGCTCGCCACGCCGCCCGGCTCTCCTGCGGGGACCCCAGAGTGGGGATGCGGCTTTGATTTCGGGCGTGAGCGCGAAGTTATGTCTGCTTATGAGGCTTAGGACGCAGCGGCGCGTCTGACGCAGCCGCGCAAGCGGCGCCCGGTGATACGCGGCCGTAGGAGGTGCCTCGGCATCAGCGTGGCGCCTCGGGATCAGCGCGGCGCCTCGGGATCAGTGCGGCGCCTCGGGATCAGCGGCCGGAGAGAGTGCGCGCTCGCCGCCGGTAAAAAGTGGAGTTTCTGCATCGGGCGGCAAAAGTTGGGTGCAACACGAGGACTTCCCAGGAGGTCACCCATCCCAGTACTACTCTCGCCCAAGCACGCTTAACTGCGGAGTTCTGATGGGATCCGGTGCTCTAGTGCTGGTATGGTCGCACACGTTTGGATGAGTGCACGATATGACCTTATGGAGCTCGCGAGAAGGGTTGGAGAAATCCTATGCATCAGGTCACAACATATGTTTAGCGTGGCCATCAGATGGCTTATCTTCTTTACTCGCCGCACTCTCAGTCAGGTAATCAGCTTGTCCTGAGAGGCCGTAACCTCGGCTAGCACGGGGTCGAAGCCGTCGTTTCTCATAGGCTTTTCTGGACAATTGGAAGGGTTTTTAGAATTCTTCGGTGACATATCCATAAGGACGAAATTGCCGAAAGAGAAAAACCGCGATAACCTTTAAACGGAGTTGAATCTGGCCGATTTGAGAGCGCGGTATGATGTCGAACGGGTTCCCACTGTTCGCCAATGGATGGGCATCGCCGAGACCTTCCCGAAAACATATTGTGGGCGAAAATCAGACGATCGGATCAAAAGTTATGGCCATTTGAAGTTTGCGTGCGTTTTTGAACTAAACCACGCATCTTCATTGCCACTTTCCGTTCATCGTCCACTCATGATCCTCATGTCCCGTGTTCGTTCCGTTGATGCCAAAAATGCCACCAATTCCACGCCGCGCGAACTGAAGTGTGGGGGTGTTGCAGAGCGGACGGTTACTTCGGGTCACGAATGAACAAGCGTGAAAGGTGGTAACCGGTGCGCCTAGGGATCCTTGCACCCATGAAGCGCCGATGGATTAGCTCCCTCCCACGGCGCATCGGGATCCGCGATCAGAGGGAGCGCGCGTTCATCGGAGGTAAAAAAGGGGTGTTTCTCCACCCGAGCGGCAAAAGATGGGTGCAACACGAGGACTTCCCAGGAGGTCACCCATCCCAGTACTACTCTCGCCCAAGCACGCTTAACTGCGGAGTTCTGATGGGATCCGGTGCTCTAGTGCTGGTATGGTCGCACACGTTAGAATTCTCCGACACTTTCTCTTTATGCCACTCGCCCCGAGGTGCGCTCTTCCAGCATGCGGGCTCCGTTTCAAATCAGATTAAGCAATTTTCGACGAAAATTTGGTCGACGGGCAACGGCCTGCTCGCCACGCCGCCCGGCTCTCTGCGGGGACCCCAGAGTGGGGATGCGGCTTTGATTTCGGGCGTGAGCGCGAAGTTATGTCTGCTTATGAGGCTTAGGACGCAACGGCGCGTCTGACGCAGCCGCGCAAGCGGCGCCCAGTGATACGCGGCCGTAGGAGGTGCCTCGGCATCAGCGTGGCGCCTCGGGATCAGCGCGGCGCCTCGGGATCAGTGCGGCGCCTCGGGATCAGTGGCCGGAGAGAGTGCGCGCTCGCCGCCGGTAAAAAGTGGAGTTTCTACACCGGGAGGCAAAAGTTGGGTGCAACACGAGGACTTCCCAGGAGGTCACCCATCCCAGTACTACTCTCGCCCAAGCACGCTTAACTGCGGAGTTCTGATGGGATCCGGTGCTCTAGTGCTGGTATGGTCGCACACGTTTGGATGAGTGCACGATATGACCTTATGGAGCTCGCGAGAAGAGGTTGGAGAAATCCTATGCATCAGGTCACAACATATGTTTAGCGTGGCCATCAGATGACTTATCTTCTTTACTCGCCGCACTCTCAGTCAGGTAATCAGCTTGTCCTGAGAGGCCGTAACCTCGGCTAGCACGGGGTCGAAGCCGTCGTTTCTCATAGGCTTTTCTGGACAATTGGAAGGGTTTTTAGAATTCTTCGGTGACATATCCATAAGGACGAAATTGCCGAAAGAGAAAAACCGCGATAACCTTTAAACGGAGTTGAATCTGGCCGATTTGAGAGCGCGGTATGATGTCGAACGGGTTCCCACTGTTCTCCAATGGATGGGCATCGCCGAGACCTTCCCGAAAACATATTGTGGGCGAAAATCAGACGATCGGATCAAAAGTTATGGCCATTTGAAGTTTGCGTGCGTTTTTGAACTAAACCACGCATCTTCATTGCCACTATTCCGTTCATCGTCCACTCATGATCCTCATGTCCCGTGTTCGTTCCGTTGATGCAAAAAATGCCACCAATTCCACGCCGCGCGAACTGAAGTGTGGGGGTGTTGCAGAGCGGACGGTTACTTCAGGGTCACGAATGAACAAGCGGGAAAGGTGGTAACCGGTGCGCCTAGGGATCCTTGCACCCATGAAGCGCCGATGGATTAGCTCCCTCCCACGGCGCATCGGGATCCGCGATCAGAGGGAGCGCGCTTTCAGTCGGAGGTAAAAAAGTGGTGTTTCTCCACCCGAGCGGCAAAAGATGGGTGCAACACGAGGAACTTCCCAGGAGGTCACCCATCCCAGTACTACTCTCGCCCAAGCACGCTTAACTGCGGAGTTCTGAATGGGATCCGGTGCTCTAGTGCTGGTATGGTCGCACACGTTAGAATTCTCCGACACTTTCTCTTTATGCCACTCGCCCCGAGGTGCGCTCTTCCAGCATGCGGGCTCCGTTTCAAATCAGATTAAGCAATTTTCGACGAAAATTTGGTCGACGGGCAACGGCCTGCTCGCCACGCCGCCCGGCTCTCCGCGGGGACCCCAGAGTGGGGATGCGGCTTTGATTTCGGGCGTGAGCGCGAAGTTATGTCTGCTTATGAGGCTTAGGACGCAGCGGCGCGTCTGACGCAGCCGCGCAAGCGGCGCCCGGTGATACGCGGCCGTAGGAGGTGCCTCGGCATCAGCGTGGCGCCTCGGGATCAGCGCGGCGCCTCGGGATCAGTGCGGCGCCTCGGGATCAGCGGCCGGAGAGAGTGCGCGCTCGCCGCCGGTAAAAAGTGGAGTTTCTGCACCGGGCGGCAAAAGTTGGGTGCAACACGAGGACTTCCCAGGAGGTCACCCATCCCAATACTACTCTCGCCCAAGCACGCTTAACTGCGAGTTCTTATGGGATCCGGTGCTCTAGTGCTGGTATGGTCGCACACGTTTGGATGAGTGCACGATATGACCTTATGGAGCTTCGCGAGAAGGGTTGGAGAAATCCTATGCATCAGGTCACAACATATGTTTAGCGTGGCCATCAGATGGCTTATCTTCATTACTCGCCGCACTCTCA
The DNA here is from genome assembly GCA_033032865.1 of Dactylorhiza incarnata. NCBI lineage: Eukaryota > Viridiplantae > Streptophyta > Magnoliopsida > Asparagales > Orchidaceae > Dactylorhiza > Dactylorhiza incarnata. The sequence continues at coordinate 69,280 of JAWHQI010001345.1, read as the reverse complement.
GTCAGGTAATCAGCTTGTCCTGAGAGGCCGTAACCTCGGCTAGCACGGGGTCGAAGCCGTCGTTTCTCATAGGCTTTTCTGGACAATTGGAAGGGTTTTTAGAATTCTTCGGTGACATATCCATAAGGACGAAATTGCCGAAAGAGAAAAACCGCGATAACCTTTAAACGGAGTTGAATCTGGCCGATTTGAGAGCGCGGTATGATGTCGAACGGGTTCCCACTGTTCGCCAATGGATGGGCATCGCCGAGACCTTCCCGAAAACATATTGTGGGCGAAAATCAGACGATCGGATCAAAAGTTATGGCCATTTGAAGTTTGCGTGCGTTTTTGAACTAAACCACGCATCTTCATTGCCACTTTCCGTTCATCGTCCACTCATGATCCTCATGTCCCGTGTTCGTTCCGTTGATGCCAAAAATGCCACCAATTCCACGCCGCGCGAACTGAAGTGTGGGGGTGTTGCAGAGCGGACGGTTACTTCGGGTCACGAATGAACAAGCGGGAAAGGTGGTAACCGGTGCGCCTAGGGATCCTTGCACCCATGAAGCGCCGATGGATTAGCTCCCTCCCACGGCGCATCGGGATCCGCGATCAGAGGGAGCGCGCTTCATCGGAGGTAAAAAAGGGGTGTTTCTCCACCCGAGCGGCAAAAGATGGGTGCAACACGAGGACTTCCCAGGAGGTCACCCATCCCAGTACTACTCTCGCCCAAGCACGCTTAACTGCGGAGTTCTGATGGGATCCGGTGCTCTAGTGCTGGTATGGTCGCACACGTTAGAATTCTCCGACACTTTCTCTTTATGCCACTCGCCCCGAGGTGCGCTCTTCCAGCATGCGGGCTCCGTTTCAAATCAGATTAAGCAATTTTCGACGAAAATTTGGTCGACGGGCAACGGCCTGCTCGCCACGCCGCCCGGCTCTCCGCGGGGACCCCAGAGTGGGGATGCGGCTTTGATTTCGGGCGTGAGCGCGAAGTTATGTCTGCTTATGAGGCTTAGGACGCAGCGGCGCGTCTGACGCAGCCGCGCAAGAGGCGCCCGGTGATACGCGGCCGTAGGAGGTGCCTCGGCATCAGCGTGGCGCCTCGGGATCAGCGCGGCGCCTCGGGATCAGTGCGGCGCCTCGGGATCAGTGGCCGGAGAGAGTGCGCGCTCGCCGCCGGTAAAAAGTGGAGTTTCTGCACCGGGCGGCAAAAGTTGGGTGCAACACGAGGACTTCCCAGGAGGTCACCCATCCCAGTACTACTCTCGCCCAAGCACGCTTAACTGCGGAGTTCTGATGGGATCCGGTGCTCTAGTGCTGGTATGGTCGCACACGTTTGGATGAGTGCACGATATGACCTTATGGAGCTCGCGAGAAGAGTTGGAGAAATCCTATGCATCAGGTCACAACATATGTTTAGCGTGGCCATCAGATGACTTATCTTTTTACTCGCCGCACTCTCAGTCAGGTAATCAGCTTGTCCTGAGAGGCCGTAACCTCGGCTAGCACGGGGTCGAAGCCGTCGTTTCTCATAGGCTTTTCTGGACAATTGGAAGGGTTTTTAGAATTCTTCGGTGACATATCCATAAGGACGAAATTGCCGAAAGAGAAAAACCGCGATAACCTTTAAACGGAGTTGAATCTGGCCGATTTGAGAGCGCGGTATGATGTCGAACGGGTTCCCACTGTTCGCCAATGGATGGGCATCGCCGAGACCTTCCCGAAAACATATTGTGGGCGAAAATCAGACGATCGGATCAAAAGTTATGGCCATTTGAAGTTTGCGTGCGTTTTTGAACTAAACCACGCATCTTCATTGCCACTTTCCGTTCATCGTCCACTCATGATCCTCATGTCCCGTGTTCGTTCCGTTGATGCCAAAAATGCCACCAATTCCACGCCGCGCGAACTGAAGTGTGGGGGTGTTGCAGAGCGGACGGTTACTTCGGGTCACGAATGAACAAGCGGGAAAGGTGGTAACCGGTGCGCCTAGGGATCCTTGCACCCATGAAGCGCCGATGGATTAGCTCCCTCCCACGGCGCATCGGGATCCGCGATCAGAGGGAGCGCGCTTTCATCGGAGGTAAAAAAGGGGTGTTTCTCCACCCGAGCGGCAAAAGATGGGTGCAACACGAGGACTTCCCAGGAGGTCACCCATCCCAGTACTACTCTCGCCCAAGCACGCTTAACTGCGGAGTTCTGATGGGATCCGGTGCTCTAGTGCTGGTATGGTCGCACACGTTAGAATTCTCCGACACTTTCTCTTTATGCCACTCGCCCCGAGGTGCGCTCTTCCAGCATGCGGGCTCCGTTTCAAATCAGATTAAGCAATTTTCGACGAAAATTTGGTCGACGGGCAACGGCCTGCTCGCCACGCCTGCCCGGCTCTCCGCGGGGACCCCAGAGTGGGGATGCGGCTTTGATTTCGGGCGTGAGCGCGAAGTTATGTCTGCTTATGAGGCTTAGGACGCAGCGGCGCGTCTGACGCAGCCGCGCAAGCGGCGCCCGGTGATACGCGGCCGTAGGAGGTGCCTCGGCATCAGCGTGGCGCCTCGGGATCAGCGCGGCGCCTCGGGATCAGTGCGGCGCCTCAGGGATCAGCGGCCGGAGAGAGTGCGCGCTCGCCGCCGGTAAAAAGTGGAGTTTCTGCACCGGGCGGCAAAAGTTGGGTGCAACACGAGGACTTCCCAGGAGGTCACCCATCCCTAAGTACTACTCTCGCCCAAGCACGCTTAACTGCGGAGTTCTGATGGGATCCGGTGCTCTAGTGCTGGTATGGTCGCACACGTTTGGATGAGTGCACGATATGACCTTATGGAGCTCGCGAGAAGGGTTGGAGAAATCCTATGCATCAGGTCACAACATATGTTTAGCAGTGGCCATCAGATGGCTTATCTTCTTTACTCGCCGCACTCTCAGTCAGGTAATCAGCTTGTCCTGAGAGGCCGTAACCTCGGCTAGCACGGGGTCGAAGCCGTCGTTTCTCATAGGCTTTTCTGGACAATTGGAAGGGTTTTTAGAATTCTTCGGTGACATATCCATAAGGACGAAATTGCCGAAAGAGAAAAACCGCGATAACCTTTAAACGGAGTTGAATCTGGCCGATTTGAGAGCGCGGTATGATGTCGAACGGGTTCCCACTGTTCGCCAATGGATGGGCATCGCCGAGACCTTCCCGAAAACATATTGTGGGCGAAAATCAGACGATCGGATCAAAAGTTATGGCCATTTGAAGTTTGCGTGCGTTTTTGAACTAAACCACGCATCTTCATTGCCACTTTCCGTTCATCGTCCACTCATGATCCTCATGTCCCGTGTTCGTTCCGTTGATGCCAAAAATGCCACCAATTCCACGCCGCGCGAACTGAAGTGTGGGGGTGTTGCAGAGCGGACGGTTACTTCGGGTCACGAATGAACAAGCGGGAAAGGTGGTAACCGGTGCGCCTAGGGATCCTTGCACCCATGAAGCGCCGATGGATTAGCTCCCTCCCACGGCGCATCGGGATCCGCGATCAGAGGGAGCGCGCTTTCATCGGAGGTAAAAAAGGGGTGTTTCTCCACCCGAGCGGCAAAAGATGGGTGCAACACGAGGACTTCCCAGGAGGTCACCCATCCCAGTACTACTCTCGCCCAAGCACGCTTAACTGCGGAGTTCTGATGGGATCCGGTGCTCTAGTGCTGGTATGGTCGCACACGTTAGAATTCTCCGACACTTTCTCTTTATGCCACTCGCCCCGAGGTGCGCTCTTCCAGCATGCGGGCTCCGTTTCAAATCAGATTAAGCAATTTTCGACGAAAATTTGGTCGACGGGCAACGGCCTGCTCGCCACGCCGCCCGGCTCTCCGCGGGGACCCCAGAGTGGGGATGCGGCTTTGATTTCGGGCGTGAGCGCGAAGTTATGTCTGCTTATGAGGCTTAGGACGCAGCGGCGCGTCTGACGCAGCCGCGCAAGCGGCGCCCGGTGATACGCGGCCGTAGGAGGTGCCTCGGCATCAGCGTGGCGCCTCGGGATCAGCGCGGCGCCTCGGGATCAGTGCGGCGCCTCGGGATCAGTGGCCGGAGAGAGTGCGCGCTCGCCGCCGGTAAAAAGTGGAGTTTCTGCACCGGGCGGCAAAAGTTGGGTGCAACACGAGGACTTCCCAGGAGGTCACCCATCCCAGTACTACTCTCGCCCAAGCACGCTTAACTGCGGAGTTCTGATGGGATCCGGTGCTCTAGTGCTGGTATGGTCGCACACGTTTGGATGAGTGCACGATATGACCTTATGGAGCTCGCGAGAAGAGGTTGGAGAAATCCTATGCATCAGGTCACAACATATGTTTAGCGTGGCCATCAGATGGACTTATCTTCTTTACTCGCCGCACTCTCAGTCAGGTAATCAGCTTGTCCTGAGAGGCCGTAACCTCGGCTAGCACGGGGTCGAAGCCGTCGTTTCTCATAGGCTTTTCTGGACAATTGGAAGGGTTTTTAGAATTCTTCGGTGACATATCCATAAGGACGAAATTGCCGAAAGAGAAAAACCGCGATAACCTTTAAACGGAGTTGAATCTGGCCGATTTGAGAGCGCGGTATGATGTCGAACGGGTTCCCACTGTTCGCCAATGGATGGGCATCGCCGAGACCTTCCCGAAAACATATTGTGGGCGAAAATCAGACGATCGGATCAAAAGTTATGGCCATTTGAAGTTTGCGTGCGTTTTTGAACTAAACCACGCATCTTCATTGCCACTTTCCGTTCATCGTCCACTCATGATCCTCATGTCCCGTGTTCGTTCCGTTGATGCCAAAAATGCCACCAATTCCACGCCGCGCGAACTGAAGTGTGGGGGTGTTGCAGAGCGGACGGTTACTTCGGGTCACGAATGAACAAGCGGGAAAGGTGGTAACCGGTGCGCCTAGGGATCCTTGCACCCATGAAGCGCCGATGGATTAGCTCCCTCCCACGGCGCATCGGGATCCGCGATCAGAGGGAGCGCGCTTTCATCGGAGGTAAAAAAGGGGTGTTTCTCCACCCGAGCGGCAAAAGATGGGTGCAACACGAGGACTTCCCAGGAGGTCACCCATCCCAGTACTACTCTCGCCCAAGCACGCTTAACTGCGGAGTTCTGATGGGATCCGGTGCTCTAGTGCTGGTATGGTCGCACACGTTAGAATTCTCCGACACTTTCTCTTTATGCCACTCGCCCCGAGGTGCGCTCTTCCAGCATGCGGGCTCCGTTTCAAATCAGATTAAGCAATTTTCGACGAAAATTTGGTCGACGGGCAACGGCCTGCTCGCCACGCCGCCCGGCTCTCCGCGGGGACCCCAGAGTGGGGATGCGGCTTTGATTTCGGGCGTGAGCGCGAAGTTATGTCTGCTTATGAGGCTTAGGACGCAGCGGCGCGTCTGACGCAGCCGCGCAAGCGGCGCCCGGTGATACGCGGCCGTAGGAGGTGCCTCGGCATCAGCGTGGCGCCTCGGGATCAGCGCGGCGCCTCGGGATCAGTGCGGCGCCTCAGGGATCAGCGGCCGGAGAGAGTGCGCGCTCGCCGCCGGTAAAAAGTGGAGTTTCTGCACCGGGCGGCAAAAGTTGGGTGCAACACGAGGACTTCCCAGGAGGTCACCCATCCCTAGTACTACTCTCGCCCAAGCACGCTTAACTGCGGAGTTCTGATGGGATCCGGTGCTCTAGTGCTGGTATGGTCGCACACGTTTGGATGAGTGCACGATATGACCTTATGGAGCTCGCGAGAAGGGTTGGAGAAATCCTATGCATCAGGTCACAACATATGTTTAGCGTGACCATCAGATGGCTTATCTTCTTTACTCGCCGCACTCTCAGTCAGGTAATCAGCTTGTCCTGAGAGGCCGTAACCTCGGCTAGCACGGGGTCGAAGCCGTCGTTTCTCATAGGCTTTTCTGGACAATTGGAAGGGTTTTTAGAATTCTTCGGTGACATATCCATAAGGACGAAATTGCCGAAAGAGAAAAACCGCGATAACCTTTAAACGGAGTTGAATCTGGCCGATTTGAGAGCGCGGTATGATGTCGAACGGGTTCCCACTGTTCGCCAATGGATGGGCATCGCCGAGACCTTCCCGAAAACATATTGTGGGCGAAAATCAGACGATCGGATCAAAAGTTATGGCCATTTGAAGTTTGCGTGCGTTTTTGAACTAAACCACGCATCTTCATTGCCACTTTCCGTTCATCGTCCACTCATGATCCTCATGTCCCGTGTTCGTTCCGTTGATGCCAAAAATGCCACCAATTCCACGCCGCGCGAACTGAAGTGTGGGGGTGTTGCAGAGCGGACGGTTACTTCGGGTCACGAATGAACAAGCGGGAAAGGTGGTAACCGGTGCGCCTAGGGATCCTTGCACCCATGAAGCGCCGATGGATTAGCTCCCTCCCACGGCGCATCGGGATCCGCGATCAGAGGGAGCGCGCTTTCATCGGAGGTAAAAAAGGGGTGTTTCTCCACCCGAGCGGCAAAAGATGGGTGCAACACGAGGACTTCCCAGGAGGTCACCCATCCCAGTACTACTCTCGCCCAAGCACGCTTAACTGCGGAGTTCTGATGGGATCCGGTGCTCTAGTGCTGGTATGGTCGCACACGTTAGAATTCTCCGACACTTTCTCTTTATGCCACTCGCCCCGAGGTGCGCTCTTCCAGCATGCGGGCTCCGTTTCAAATCAGATTAAGCAATTTTCGACGAAAATTTGGTCGACGGGCAACGGCCTGCTCGCCACGCCGCCCGGCTCTCCGCGGGGACCCCAGAGTGGGGATGCGGCTTTGATTTCGGGCGTGAGCGCGAAGTTATGTCTGCTTATGAGGCTTAGGACGCAGCGGCGCGTCTGACGCAGCCGCGCAAGCGGCGCCCGGTGATACGCGGCCGTAGGAGGTGCCTCGGCATCAGCGTGGCGCCTCGGGATCAGCGCGGCGCCTCGGGATCAGTGCGGCGCCTCGGGATCAGCGGCCGGAGAGAGTGCGCGCTCGCCGCCGGTAAAAAGTGGAGTTTCTGCACCGGGCGGCAAAAGTTGGGTGCAACACGAGGACTTCCCAGGAGGTCACCCATCCCAGTACTACTCTCGCCCAAGCACGCTTAACTGCGGAGTTCTGATGGGATCCGGTGCTCTAGTGCTGGTATGGTCGCACACGTTTGGATGAGTGCACGATATGACCTTATGGAGCTCGCGAGAAGGGTTGGAGAAATCCTATGCATCAGGTCACAACATATGTTTAGCGTGGCCATCAGATGACTTATCTTCTTTACTCGCCGCACTCTCAGTCAGGTAATCAGCTTGTCCTGAGAGGCCGTAACCTCGGCTAGCACGGGGTCGAAGCCGTCGTTTCTCATAGGCTTTTCTGGACAATTGGAAGGGTTTTTAGAATTCTTCGGTGACATATCCATAAGGACGAAATTGCCGAAAGAGAAAAACCGCGATAACCTTTAAACGGAGTTGAATCTGGCCGATTTGAGAGCGCGGTATGATGTCGAACGGGTTCCCACTGTTCGCCAATGGATGGGCATCGCCGAGACCTTCCCGAAAACATATTGTGGGCGAAAATCAGACGATCGGATCAAAAGTTATGGCCATTTGAAGTTTGCGTGCGTTTTTGAACTAAACCACGCATCTTCATTGCCACTTTCCGTTCATCGTCCACTCATGATCCTCATGTCCCGTGTTCGTTCCGTTGATGCCAAAAATGCCACCAATTCCACGCCGCGCGAACTGAAGTGTGGGGGTGTTGCAGAGCGGACGGTTACTTCGGGTCACGAATGAACAAGCGGGAAAGGTGGTAACCGGTGCGCCTAGGGATCCTTGCACCCATGAAGCGCCGATGGATTAGCTCCCTCCCACGGCGCATCGGGATCCGCGATCAGAGGGAGCGCGCTTTCATCGGAGGTAAAAAAGGGGTGTTTCTCCACCCGAGCGGCAAAAGATGGGTGCAACACGAGGACTTCCCAGGAGGTCACCCATCCCAGTACTACTCTCGCCCAAGCACGCTTAACTGCGGAGTTCTGATGGGATCCGGTGCTCTAGTGCTGGTATGGTCGCACACGTTAGAATTCTCCGACACTTTCTCTTTATGCCACTCGCCCCGAGGTGCGCTCTTCCAGCATGCGGGCTCCGTTTCAAATCAGATTAAGCAATTTTCGACGAAAATTTGGTCGACGGGCAACGGCCTGCTCGCCACGCTGCCCGGCTCTCCGCGGGGACCCCAGAGTGGGGATGCGGCTTTGATTTCGGGCGTGAGCGCGAAGTTATGTCTGCTTATGAGGCTTAGGACGCAGCGGCGCGTCTGACGCAGCCGCGCAAGCGGCGCCCGGTGATACGCGGCCGTAGGAGGTGCCTCGGCATCAGCGTGGCGCCTCGGGATCAGCGCGGCGCCTCGGGATCAGTGCGGCGCCTCAGGATCAGCGGCCGGAGAGAGTGCGCGCTCGCCGCCGGTAAAAAGTGGAGTTTCTGCACCGGGCGGCAAAAGTTGGGTGCAACACGAGGACTTCCCAGGAGGTCACCCATCCTAATACTACTCTCGCCCAAGCACGCTTAACTGCGGAGTTCTGATGGGATCCGGTGCTCTAGTGCTGGTATGGTCGCACACGTTTGGATGAGTGCACGATATGACCTTATGGAGCTCGCGAGAAGGGTTGGAGAAATCCTATGCATCAGGTCACAACATATGTTTAGCGTGGCCATCAGATGGCTTATCTTCTTTACTCGCCGCACTCTCAGTCAGGTAATCAGCTTGTCCTGAGAGGCCGTAACCTCGGCTAGCACGGGGTCGAAGCCGTCGTTTCTCATAGGCTTTTCTGGACAATTGGAAGGGTTTTTAGAATTCTTCGGTGACATATCCATAAGGACGAAATTGCCGAAAGAGAAAAACCGCGATAACCTTTAAACGGAGTTGAATCTGGCCGATTTGAGAGCGCGGTATGATGTCGAACGGGTTCCCACTATTCGCCAATGGATGGGCATCGCCGAGACCTTCCCGAAAACATATTGTGGGCGAAAATCAGACGATCGGATCAAAAGTTATGGCCATTTGAAGTTTGCGTGAGTTTTTGAACTAAACCACGCATCTTCATTGCCACTTTCCGTTCATCGTCCACTCATGATCCTCATGTCCCGTGTTCGTTCCGTTGATGCCAAAAATGCCACCAATTCCACGCCGCGCGAACTGAAGTGTGGGGGTGTTGCAGAGCGGGACGGTTACTTCGGGTCACGAATGAACAAGCGGGAAAGGTGGTAACCGGTGCGCCTAGGGATCCTTGCACCCATGAAGCGCCGATGGATTAGCTCCCTCCCACGGCGCATCGGGATCCGCGATCAGAGGGAGCGCGCGTTCATCGGAGGTAAAAAAGGGGTGTTTCTCCACCCGAGCGGCAAAAGATGGGTGCAACACGAGGACTTCCCAGGAGGTCACCCATCCCAGTACTACTCTCGCCCAAGCACGCTTAACTGCGGAGTTCTGATGGGATCCGGTGCTCTAGTGCTGGTATGGTCGCACACGTTAGAATTCTCCGACACTTTCTCTTTATGCCACTCGCCCCGAGGTGCGCTCTTCCAGCATGCGGGCTCCGTTTCAAATCAGATTAAGCAATTTTCGACGAAAATTTGGTCGACGGGCAATGGCCTGCTCGCCACGCCGCCCGGCTCTCCTGCGGGGACCCCAGAGTGGGGATGCGGCTTTGATTTCGGGCGTGAGCGCGAAGTTATGTCTGCTTATGAGGCTTAGGACGCAGCGGCGCGTCTGACGCAGCCGCGCAAGCGGCGCCCGGTGATACGCGGCCGTAGGAGGTGCCTCGGCATCAGCGTGGCGCCTCGGGATCAGCGCGGCGCCTCGGGATCAGTGCGGCGCCTCGGGATCAGTGGCCGGAGAGAGTGCGCGCTCGCCGCCGGTAAAAAGTGGAGTTTCTGCACCGGGCGGCAAAAGTTGGGTGCAACACGAGGACTTCCCAGGAGGTCACCCATCCCAGTACTACTCTCGCCCAAGCACGCTTAACTGCGGAGTTCTGATGGGATCCGGTGCTCTAGTGCTGGTATGGTCGCACAAGTTTGGATGAGTGCACGATATGACCTTATGGAGCTCGCGAGAAGGGTTGGAGAAATCCTATGCATCAGGTCACAACATATGTTTAGCGTGGCCATCAGATGGCTTATCTTCTTTACTCGCCGCACTCTCAGTCAGGTAATCAGCTTGTCCTGAGAGGCCGTAACCTCGGCTAGCACGGGGTCGAAGCCGTCGTTTCTCATAGGCTTTTCTGGACAATTGGAAGGGTTTTTAGAATTCTTCGGTGACATATCCATAAGGACGAAATTGCCGAAAGAGAAAAACCGCGATAACCTTTAAACGGAGTTGAATCTGGCCGATTTGAGAGCGCGGTATGATGTCGAACGGGTTCCCACTGTTCGCCAATGGATGGGCATCGCCGAGACCTTCCCGAAAACATATTGTGGGCGAAAATCAGACGATCGGATCAAAAGTTATGGCCATTTGAAGTTTGCGTGAAGTTTTTGAACTAAACCACGCATCTTCATTGCCACTTTCCGTTCATCGTCCACTCATGATCCTCATGTCCCGTGTTCGTTCCGTTGATGCCAAAAATGCCACCAATTCCACGCCGCGCGAACTGAAGGTTGGGGGTGTTGCAGAGCGGACGGTTACTTCGGGTCACGAATGAACAAGCGGGAAAGGTGGTAACCGGTGCGCCTAGGGATCCTTGCACCCATGAAGCGCCGATGGATTAGCTCCCTCCCACGGCGCATCGGGATCCGCGATCAGAGGGAGCAGCGCGTTCATCGGAGGTAAAAAAGGGGTGTTTCTCCACCCGAGCGGCAAAAGATGGGTGCAACACGAGGACTTCCCAGGAGGTCACCCATCCCAGTACTACTCTCGCCCAAGCACGCTTAACTGCGGAGTTCTGATGGGATCCGGTGCTCTAGTGCTGGTATGGTCGCACACGTTAGAATTCTCCGACACTTTCTCTTTATGCCACTCGCCCCGAGGTGCGCTCTTCCAGCATGCGGGCTCCGTTTCAAATCAGATTAAGCAATTTTCGACGAAAATTTGGTCGACGGGCAACGGCCTGCTCGCCACGCCGCCCGGCTCTCCGCGGGGACCCCAGAGTGGGGATGCGGCTTTGATTTCGGGCGTGAGCGCGAAGTTATGTCTGCTTATGAGGCTTAGGACGCAGCGGCGCGTCTGACGCAGCCGCGGAAGCGGCGCCCGGTGATACGCGGCCGTAGGAGGTGCCTCGGCATCAGCGTGGCGCCTCGGGATCAGCGCGGCGCCTCGGGATCAGTGCGGCGCCTCGGGATCAGCGGCCGGAGAGAGTGCGCGCTCGCCGCCGGTAAAAAGTGGAGTTTCTGCACCGGGCGGCAAAAGTTGGGTGAAACACGAGGACTTCCCAGGAGGTCACCCATCCCAATACTACTCTCGCCCAAGCACGCTTAACTGCGGAGTTCTGATGGGATCCGGTGCTCTAGTGCTGGTATGGTCGAACACGTTAGAATTCTCCGACACTTTCTCTTTATGCCACTCGCCCCGAGGTGCGCTCTTCCAGCATGCGGGCTCCGTTTCAAATCAGATTAAGCAATTTTCGACGAAAATTTGGTCGACGGGCAACGGCCTGCTCGCCACGCCGCCCGGCTCTCTGCGGGGACCCCAGAGTGGGGATGCGGCTTTGATTTCGGGCGTGAGCGCGAAGTTATGTCTGCTTATGAGGCTTAGGACGCAGCGGCGCGTCTGACGCAGCCGCGCAAGAGGCGCCCGGTGATACGCGGCCGTAGGAGGTGCCTCGGCATCAGCGTGGCGCCTCGGGATCAGCGCGGCGCCTCGGGATCAGTGCGGCGCCTCGGGATCAGTGGCCGGAGAGAGTGCGCGCTCGCCGCCGGTAAAAAGTGGAGTTTCTGCATCGGGCGGCAAAAGTTGGGTGCAACACGAGGACTTCCCAGGAGGTCACCCATCCCAGTACTACTCTCGCCCAAGCACGCTTAACTGCGGAGTTCTGATGGGATCCGGTGCTCTAGTGCTGGTATGGTCGCACAAGTTTGGATGAGTGCACGATATGACCTTATGGAGCTCGCGAGAAGGGTTGGAGAAATCCTATGCATCAGGTCACAACATATGTTTAGCGTGGCCATCAGATGGCTTATCTTCTTTACTCGCCGCACTCTCAGTCAGGTAATCAGCTTGTCCTGAGAGGCCGTAACCTCGGCTAGCACGGGGTCGAAGCCGTCGTTTCTCATAGGCTTTTCTGGACAATTGGAAGGGTTTTTAGAATTCTTCGGTGACATATCCATAAGGACGAAATTGCCGAAAGAGAAAAACCGCGATAACCTTTAAACGGAGTTGAATCTGGCCGATTTGAGAGCGCGGTATGATGTCGAACGGGTTCCCACTGTTCGCCAATGGATGGGCATCGCCGAGACCTTCCCGAAAACATATTGTGGGCGAAAATCAGACGATCGGATCAAAAGTTATGGCCATTTGAAGTTTGCGTGCGTATTTGAACTAAACCACGCATCTTCATTGCCACTTTCCGTTCATCGTCCACTCATGATCCTCATGTCCCGTGTTCATTCCGTTGATGCCAAAAATGCCACCAATTCCACGCCGCGCGAACTGAAGTGTGGGGGTGTTGCAGAGCGGACGGTTACTTCGGGTCACGAATGAACAAGCGGGAAAGGTGGTAACCGGTGCGCCTAGGGATCCTTGCACCCATGAAGCGCCGATGGATTAGCTCCCTCCCACGGCGCATCGGGATCCGCGATCAGAGGGAGCGCGCTTTCATCGGAGGTCAAAAAGGGGTGTTTCTCCACCCGAGCGGCAAAAGATGGGTGCAACACGAGGACTTCCCAGGAGGTCACCCATCCCAGTACTACTCTCGCCCAAGCACGCTTAACTGCGGAGTTCTGATGGGATCCGGTGCTCTAGTGCTGGTATGGTCGCACACGTTAGAATTCTCCGACACTTTCTCTTTATGCCACTCGCCCCGAGGTGCGCTCTTCCAGCATGCGGGCTCCGTTTCAAATCAGATTAAGCAATTTTCGACGAAAATTTGGTCGACGGGCAACGGCCTGCTCGCCACGCCGCCCGGCTCTCCGCGGGGACCCCAGAGTGGGGATGCGGCTTTGATTTCGGGCGTGAGCGCGAAGTTATGTCTGCTTATGAGGCTTAGGACGCAGCTGGCGCGTCTGACACAGCCGCGCAAGCGGCGCCCGGTGATACGCGGCCGTAGGAGGTGCCTCGGCATCAGCGTGGCGCCTCGGGATCAGTGCGGCGCCTCGGGATCAGCGGCCGGAGAGAGTGCGCGCTCGCCGCCGGTAAAAAGTGGAGTTTCTGCACCGGGCGGCAAAAGTTGGGTGCAACACGAGGACATCCCAGGAGGACACCCATCCCAATACTACTCTCGCCCAAGCACGCTTAACTACGGAGTTCTGATGGGATCCGGTGCTCTAGTGCTGGTATGGTCGCACACGTTTGGATGAGTGCACGATATGACCTTATGGAGCTCGCGAGAAGGGTTGGAGAAATCCTATGCATCAGGTCACAACATATGTTTAGCGTGGCCATCAGATGGCTTATCTTCTTTACTCGCCGCACTCTCAGTCAGGTAATCAGCTTGTCCTGAGAGGCCGTAACTTCAGCTAGCACGGGGTCGAAGCCGTCGTTTCTCATAGGCTTTTCTGGACAATTGGAAGGGTTTTTAGAATTCTTCGGTGACATATCCATAAGGACGAAATTGCCGAAAGAGAAAAACCGCGATAACCTTTAAACGGAGTTGAATCTGGCCGATTTGAGAGCGCGGTATGATGTCGAACGGGTTCCCACTGTTCGCCAATGGATGGGCATCGCCGAGACCTTCCCGAAAACATATTGTGGGCGAAAATCAGACGATCGGATCAAAAGTTATGGCCATTTGAAGTTTTCGTGCGTTTTTGAACTAAACCACGCATCTTCATTGCCACTTTCCGTTCATCGTCCACTCATGATCCTCATGTCCCGTGTTCGTTCCGTTGATGCCAAAAATGCCACCAATTCCACGCCGCGCGAACTGAAGTGTGAGGGTGTTGCAGAGCGGGCGGTTACTTCGGGTCACGAATGAACAAGCGGGAAAGGTGGTAACCGGTGCGCCTAGGGATCCTTGCACCCATGAAGCGCCGATGGATTAGCTCCCTCCCACGACGCATCGGGATCCGCGATCAGAGGGAGCGCGCTTTCATCGGAGGTAAAAAAGGGGTGTTTCTCCACCCGAGCGACAAAAGATGGGTGCAACACGAGGACTTCCCAGGAGGTCACCCATCCCAGTACTACTCTCGCCCAAGCACGCTTAACTGCGGAGTTCTGATGGGATCCGGTTCTCTAGTGCTGGTATGGTCGCACACGTTAGAATTCTCCGACACTTTCTCTTTATGCCACTCGCCCCGAGGTGCGCTCTTCCAGCATGCGGGCTCCGTTTCAAATCAGATTAAGCAATTTTCGACGAAAATTTGGTCGACGGGAACGGCCTGCTCGCCACGCTGCCCGGCTCTCTGCGGGGACCCCAGAGTGGGGATGCGGCTTTGATTTCGGGCGCCTCGGGATCAGTGCGGCGCCTCGGGATCAGTGCGGCGCCTCGGGATCAGCGGCCGGAGAGAGTGCGCGCTCGCCGCCGGTAAAAAGTGGAGTTTCTGCACCGGGCGGCAAAAGTTGGGTGCAACACGAGGACTTCCCAGGAGGTCACCCATCCCAGTACTACTCTCGCCCAAGCACGCTTAACTGCGGAGTTCTGATGGGATCCGGTGCTCTAGTGCTGGTATGGTCGCACACGTTTGGATGAGTGCACGATATGACCTTATGGAGCTTGCGAGAAGGGTTGGAGAAATCCTATGCATCAGGTCACAACATATGTTTAGCGTGGCCATCAGATGGCTTATCTTCATTACTCGCCGCACTCTCAGTCAGGTAATCATCTTGTCCTAAGAGGCCGTAACCTCGGCTAGCACGGGGTCGAAGCCGTCGTTTCTCATAGGCTTTTCTGGACAATTGGAAGGGTTTTTAGAATTCTCCGGTGACATATCCATAAGGACGAAATTGCCGAAAGAGAAAAACCGCGATAACCTTTAAACGGAGTTGAATCTGGCCGATTTGAGAGCGTGGTATGATGTCGAACAAGTTCCCACTGTTCGCCAATGGATGGGCATCGCCGAGACCTTCCCGAAAACATATTGTGGGCGAAAATCAGACGATCGGATCAAAAGTTATGGCCATTTGAAGTTTGCGTGCGTTTTTGAACTAAACCACGCATCTTCATTGCCACTTTCCGTTCATCGTCCACTCATGATCCTCATGTCCCGTGTTCGTTCCGTTGATGCCAAAAATGCCACCAATTCCACGCCGCGCGAACTGAAGTGTGGGGCTGTTGCAGAGCGGGCGGTTACTTCGGGTCACGAATGAACAAGCGGGAAAGGTGGTAACCGGTGCGCCTAGGGATCCTTGCACCCATGAAGCGCCGATGGATTAGCTCCCTCCCACGACGCATCGGGATCCGCGATCAGAGGGAGCGCGCTTTCATCGAAGGTAAAAAGGGGGTGTTTCTCCACCCGAGCGGCAAAAGATGGGTGCAACACGAGGACTTCCCAGGAGGTCACCCATCCCAGTACTACTCTCGCCCAAGCACGCTTAACTGCGGAGTTCTGATGGGATCCGGTGCTCTAGTGCTGGTATGGTCGCACACGTTAGAATTCTCCGACACTTTCTCTTTATGCCACTCGCCCCGAGGTGCGCTCTTCCAGCATGCGGGCTCCGTTTCAAATCAGATTAAGCAATTTTCGACGAAAATTTGGTCGACGGGCAACGGCCTGCTCGCCACGCCGCCCGGCTCTCCGCGGGGACCCCAGAGTAGGGATGCGGCTTTGATTTCGGGCGTGAGCGCGAAGTTATGTCTGCTTATGAGGCTTAGGACGCAGCGGCGCGTCTGACGCAGCCGCGCAAGCGGCGCCCGGTGATACGCGGCCGTAGGTGGTGCCTCGGCATCAGCGTGGCGCCTCGGGATCAGCGCGACGCCTCGGGATCAGTGCGGCGCCTCGGGATCAGCGGTCGGAGAGAGTGCGCGCTCGCCGCCGGTAAAAAGTGGAGTTTCTGCACCGGGCGGCAAAAGTTGGGTGCAACACGAGGACTTCCCAGGAGGTCACCCATCCCAGTACTACTCTCGCCCAAGCACGCTTAACTGCGGAGTTCTTATGGGATCCGGTGCTCTAGTGCTGGTATGGTCGCACACGTTTGGATGAGTGCACGATATGACCTTATGGAGCTCGCGAGAAGGGTTGGAGAAATCCTATGCATCAGGTCACAACATATGTTTAGCGTGGCCATCAGATGGCTTATCTTCTTTACTCGCAGCACTCTCAGTCAGGTAATCAGCTTGTCCTGAGAGGCAGTAACCTCGGCTAGCACGGGGTCGAAGTCGTCGTTTCTAATAGGCTTTTCTGGATAATTGGAAGGGTTTTTAGAATTCTTCGGTGACATATCCATAAGGACGAAATTGCCGAAAGAGAAAAACCGCGATAACCTTTAAACGGAGTTGAATCTGGCCGATTTGAGAGCGCGGTATGATGTCGAACGGGTTCCCACTGTTCGCCAATGGATGGGCATCGCTGAGACCTTTCCGAAAACATATTGTGGGCGAAAATCAGACGATCGGATCAAAAGTTATGGCCATTTGAAGTTTGCGTGCGTTTTTGAACTAAACCACGCATCTTCATTGCCACTTTCCGTTCATCGTCCACTCATGATCCTCATGTCCCGTGTTCGTTCCGTTGATGCCAAAAATGCCACCAATTCCACGCCGCGCGAACTGAAGTGTGGGGGTGTTGCATAGCGGACGGTTACTTCGGGTCACGAATGAACAAGCGGGAAAGGTGGTAACCGGTGCGCCTAGGGATCCTTGCACCCATGAAGCGCCGATGGATTAGCTCCCTCCCACGGCGCATCGGGATCCGCGATCAGAGGGAGCGCGCTTTCATCGGAGGTAAAAAAGGGGTGTTTCTCCACCCGAGCGACAAAAGATGGGTGCAACACGAGGACTTCCCAGGAGGTCACCCATCCCAGTACTACTCTCGCCCAAGCACGCTTAACTGCGGAGTTCTGATGGGATCCGGTTCTCTAGTGCTGGTATGGTCGCACACGTTAGAATTCTCCGACACTTTCTCTTTATGCCACTCGCCCCGAGGTGCGCTCTTCCAGCATGCGGGCTCCGTTTCAAATCAGATTAAGCAATTTTCGACGAAAATTTGGTCGACGGGAACGGCCTGCTCGCCACGCTGCCCGGCTCTCTGCGGGGACCCCAGAGTGGGGATGCGGCTTTGATTTCGGGCGTGAGCGCGAAGTTATGTCTGCTTATGAGGCTTAGGACGCAGCGGCGCGTCTGACGCAGCCGCGCAAGCGGCGCCCGGTGATACGCGGCCGTAGGAGGTGCCTCGGCATCAGCGTGGCGCCTCGGGATCAGCGCGGCGCCTCGGGATCAGTGTGGCGCCTTGGGATTAGTGGCCGGAGAGAGTGCGCGCTCGCCGCCGGTAAAAATTGGAGTTTCTGCACCGGGCGACAAAAGTTGGGTGCAACACGAGGACTTCCCAGGAGGTCACCCATCCCAGTACTACTCTCACCCAAGCACGCTTAACTGCGGAGTTCTGATGGGATCCGGTGCTCTAGTGCTGGTATGGTCGCACACGTTTGGATGAGTGCACGATATGACCTTATGTAGCTCGCGAGAAGGGTTGGAGAAATCCTATGCATCAGGTCACAACATATGTTTAGCGTGGCCATCAGATGGCTTATCTTCTTTACTCGCCGCACTCTCAGTCAGGTAATCAGCTTGTCCTGAGAGGCCGTAACCTCGGCTAGCACGGGGTCGAAGCCGTCGTTTCTCATAGGCTTTTCTGGACAATTGGAAGGGTTTTTAGAATTCTTCGGTGACATATCCATAAGGACGAAATTGCCGAAAGAGAAAAACCGCGATAACCTTTAAACGGAGTTGAATCTGGCCGATTTGAGAGCGCGGTATGATGTCGAACGGGTTCCCACTGTTCGCCAATGGATGGGCATCGCCGAGACCTTCCCGAAAACATATTGTGGGCGAAAATCAGACGATCGGATCAAAAGTTATGGCCATTTGAAGTTTGCGTGCGTATTTGAACTAAACCACGCATCTTCATTGCCACTTTCCGTTCATCGTCCACTCATGATCCTCATGTCCCGTGTTCGTTCCGTTGATGCCAAAAATGCCACCAATTCCACGCCGCGCGAACTGAAGTGTGGGGGTGTTGCAGAGCGGACGGTTACTTCGGGTCACGAATGAACAAGCGGGAAAGGTGGTAACCGGTGCGCCTAGGGATCCTTGCACCCATGAAGCGCCGATGGATTAGCTCCCTCCCACGACGCATCGGGATCCGCGATCAGAGGGAGCGCGCTTTCATCGGAGGTAAAAAAGGGGTGTTTCTCCACCCGAGCGGCAAAAGATGGGTGCAACACGAGGACTTCCCAGGAGGTCACCCATCCCAGTACTACTCTCGCCCAAGCACGCTTAACTGCGGAGTTCTGATGGGATCCGGTGCTCTAGTGCTGGTATGGTCGCACACGTTAGAATTCTCCGACACTTTCTCTTTATGCCACTCGCCCCGAGGTGCGCTCTTCCAGCATGCGGGCTCCGTTTCAAATCAGATTAAGCAATTTTCGACGAAAATTTGGTCGACGGGCAACGGCCTGCTCGCCACGCCGCCCGTTTCTCCGCGGGGACCCCAGAGTGGGGATGCGGCTTTGATTTCGGGCGTGAGCGCGAAGTTATGTCTGCTTATGAGGCTTAGGGCGCAGCGGCGCGTCTGACGCAGCCGCGCAAGCGGCGCCCGGTGATACGCGGCCGTAGGAGGTGCCTCGGCATCAGCGTGGCGCCTCGGGATCAGCGCGGCGCCTCGGGATCAGTGCGGCGCCTCCGGATCAGCGGCCGGAGAGAGTGCGCGCTCGCCGCCGGTAAAAAGTGGAGTTTCTGCACCGGGCGGCAAAAGTTGGGTGCAACACGAGGACTTCCCAGGAGGACACCCATCCCAGTACTACTCTCGCCCAAGCACGCTTAACTACGTAGTTCTGATGGGATCCGGTGCTCTAGTGCTGGTATGGTCGCACACGTTTGGATGAGTGCACGATATGACCTTATGGAGCTCGCGAGAAGGGTTGGAGAAATCCTATGCATCAGGTCACAACATATGTTTAGCGTGGCCATCAGATGGCTTATCTTCTTTACTCGCCGCACTCTCAGTCAGGTAATCAGCTTGTCCTGAGAGGCCGTAACCTCAGCTAGCACGGGGTCGAAGCCGTCGTTTCTCATAGGCTTTTCTGGACAATTGGAAGGGTTTTTAGAATTCTTCGGTGATATATCCATAAGGACGAAATTGCCGAAAGAGAAAAACCGCGATAACCTTTAAACGGAGTTAAATCTGGCCGATTTGAGAGCGCGGTATGATGTCGAACAGGTTCCCACTATTCGCCAATGGATGGGCATCGCCGAGACCTTCCCGAAAACATATTGTGGGCGAAAATCAGACGATCGGATCAAAAGTTATGGCCATTTGAAGTTTGCGTGCGTTTTTGAACTAAACCACGCATCTTCATTGCCACTTTCCGTTCATCGTCCACTCATGATCCTCATGTCCCGTGTTCGTTCCGTTGATGCCAAAAATGCCACCAATTCCACGCCGCGCGAACTGAAGTGTGAGGGTGTTGCAGAGCGGGCGGTTACTTCGGGTCACGAATGAACAAGCGGGAAAGGTGGTAACCGGTGCGCCTAGGGATCCTTGCACCCATGAAGCGCCGATGGATTAGCTCCCTCCCACGGCGCATCGGGATCCGCGATCAGAGGGAGCGCGCTTTCATCGGAGGTAAAAAAGGGGTGTTTCTCCACCCGAGCGGCAAAAGATGGGTGCAACACGAGGACTTCCCAGGAGGTCACCCATCCCAGTACTACTCTCGCCCAAGCACGCTTAACTGCGGAGTTCTGATGGGATCCGGTGCTCTAGTGCTGGTATGGTCGCACACGTTAGAATTCTCCGACACTTTCTCTTTATGCCACTCGCCCCGAGGTGCGCTCTTCCAGCATGCGGGCTCCGTTTCAAATCAGATTAAGCAATTTTCGACAAAAATTTGGTCGACGGGCAACGGCCTGCTCGCCACGCCGCCCGGCTCTCCGCGGGGACCCCAGAGTGGGGATGCGGCTTTGATTTCGGGCGTGAGCGCGAAGTTATGTCTGCTTATGAGGCTTAGGATGCAGCGGCGCGTTTGACGCAGCCGCGCAAGCGGCGCCAGTTGATACGCGGCCGTAGGAGGTGCCTCGGCATCAGCGTGGCGCCTCGGGATCAGCGCGGCGCCTCGTGATCAGTGCGGCGCCTCGGGATCAGCGGCCGGAGAGAGTGCGCGCTCGCCGCCGGTAAAAAGTGGAGTTTCTGCACCGGGCGGCAAAAGTTGGGTGCAACACGAGGACTTCCCAGGAGGTCACCCATCCCAGTACTACTCTCGCCCAAGCACGCTTAACTGCGAAGTTCTGATGGGATCCGGTGCTCTAGTGCTGGTATGGTCGCACACGTTTGGATGAGTGCACGATATGACCTTATGGAGCTTGCGAGAAGGGTTGGAGAAATCCTATGCATCAGGTCACAACATATGTTTAGCGTGGCCATCAGATGGCTTATCTTCATTACTCGCCGCACTCTCAGTCAGGTAATCAGCTTGTCCTGAGAGGTCGTAACCTCGGCTAGCACGGGGTCGAAGCCGTCGTTTCTCATAGGCTTTTCTGGACAATTGGAAGGGTTTTTAGAATTCTTCGGTGACATATCCATAAGGACGAAATTGCCGAAAGAGAAAAACCGCGATAACCTTTAAACGGAGTTGAATCTGGCCGATTTGAGAGCGCGGTATGATGTCTAACAAGTTCCCACTGTTCGCCAATGGATGGGCATCGCCGAGACCTTCCCGAAAACATATTGTGGGCGAAATTCAGACGATCGGATCAAAAGTTATGGCCATTTGAAGTTTGCGTGCGTTTTTGAACTAAACCACACATCTTTATTGCCACTTTCCGTTCATCGTCCACTCATGATCCTCATGTCCCGTGTTCGTTCCGTTGATGCCAAAAATGCCACCAATTCCACGCCGCGCGAACTGAAGTGTGGGGCTGTTGCAGAGCGGGCGGTTACTTCGGGTCACGAATGAACAAGCGGGAAAGGTGGTAACCGGTGCGCCTAGGGATCCTTGCACCCATGAAGCGCCGATGGATTAGCTCCCTCCCACGACGCATCGGGATCCGCGATCAGAGGGAACGCGCTTTCATCGGAGGTAAAAAAGGGGTGTTTCTCCACCCGAGCGGCAAAAGATGGGTGCAACACGAGGACTTCCCAGGAGGTCACCCATCCCAGTACTACTCTCGCCCAAGCACGCTTAACTGCAGAGTTCTGATGGGATCCGGTGCTCTAGTGCTGGTATGGTCGCACACGTTAGAATTCTCCGACACTTTCTCTTTATGCCACTCGCCCCGAGGTGCGCTCTTCCAGCATGCGGGCTCCGTTTCAAATCAGATTAAGCAATTTTCGACAAAAATTTGGTCGACGGGCAACGGCCTGCTCGCCACGCCGCCCGGCTCTCCGCGGGGACCCCAGAGTGGGGATGCGGCTTTGATTTCGAGCGTGAGCGCGAAGTTATGTCTGCTTATGAGGCTTAGGACGCAGCGGCGCGTCTGACGCAGCCGCGCAAGCGGCGCCCGGTGATACGCGGCCGTAGGAGGTGCCTCGGCATCAGCGTGGCGCCTCGGGATCAGCGCGGCGCCTCGGGATCAGTGCGGCGCCTCGGGATCAGCGGCCGGAGAGAGTGCGCGCTCGCCGCCGGTAAAAAGTGGAGTTTCTGCACCGGGCGGCAAAAGTTGGGTGCAACACGAGGACTTCCCAGGAGGTCACCCATCCCAATACTACTCTCGCCCAAGCACGCTTAACTGCGAAGTTCTTATGGGATCCGGTGCTCTAGTGCTTGTATGGTTGCACACGTTTGGATGAGTGCACGATATGACCTTATGGAGCTTGCGAGAAGGGTTGTAGAAATCCTATGCATCAGGTCACAACATATGTTTAGCGTGGCCATCAGATGGCTTATCTTCATTACTCGCCGCACTCTCAGTCAGGTAATCAGCTTGTCCTGAGAGGCCGTAACCTCGGCTAGCACGGGGTCGAAGCCGTCGTTTCTCATAGGCTTTTCTGGACAATTGGAAGGGTTTTTAGAATTCTTCGGTGACATATCCATAAGGACGAAATTGCCGAAAGAGAAAAACCGCGATAACCTTTAAACGGAGTTGAATCTGGCCGATTTGAGAGCGCGGTATGATGTCGAACAAGTTCCCACTGTTCTCCAATGGATGGGCATCGCCGAGACCTTCCCGAAAACATATTGTGGGCGAAAATCAGACGATCGGATCAAAGGTTATGGCCATTTGAAGTTTGCGTGCGTTTTTGAACTAAACCACGCATCTTCATTGCCACTTTCCGTTCATCGTCCACTCATGATCCTCATGTCCCGTGTTCGTTCCGTTGATGCCAAAAATGCCACCAATTCCACGCCGCGCGAACTGAAGTGTGGGGCTGTTGCAGAGCGGGCGGTTACTTCGGGTCACGAATGAACAAGCGGGAAAGGTGGTAACCGGTGCGCCTAGGGATCCTTGCACCCATGAAGCGCCGATGGATTAGCTCCCTCCCACGACGCATCGGGATCTGCGATCAGAGGGAGCGCGCTTTCATCGGAGGTAAAAAAGGGGTGTTTCTCCACCCGAGCGGCAAAAGATGGGTGCAACACGAGGACTTCCCAGGAGGTCACCCATCCCAGTACTACTCTCGCCCAAGCACGCTTAACTGCGGAGTTCTGATGGGATCCGGTGCTCTAGTGCTGGTATGGTCGCACACGTTAGAATTCTCCGACACTTTCTCTTTATGCCACTCGCCCCGAGGTGCGCTCTTCCAGCATGCGGGCTCCGTTTCAAATCAGATTAAGCAATTTTCGACGAAAATTTGGTCTACGGGCAACGGCCTGCTCGCCACGCCGCCCGGCTCTCCGCGGGGACCCCAGAGTGGGGATGCGGCTTTGATTTCGGGCGTGAGCGCGAAGTTATGTCTGCTTATGAGGCTTAGGACGCAGCGGCGCGTCTGACGCAGCCGCGCAAGCGGCGCCCGGTGATACGCGGCCGTAGGAGGTGCCTCGGCATTAGCGTGGCGCCTCGGGATCAGCGCGGCGCCTCGGGATCAGTGCGTCGCCTCGGGATCAGCGGCCGGAGAGAGTGCGCGCTCGCCGCCGGTAAAAAGTGGAGTTTCTGCACCGGGCGGCAAAAGTTGGGTGCAACACGAGCACTTCCCAGGAGGTCACCCATCCCAATACTACTCTCGCCCAAGCACGCTTAACTGCGAAGTTCTTATGGGATCCGGTGCTCTAGTGCTGGTATGGTTGCACACGTTTGGATGAGTGCACGATATGACCTTATGGAGCTTGCGAGAAGGGTTGGAGAAATCCTATGCATCAGGTCACAACATATGTTTAGCGTGGCCATCAGATGGCTTATCTTCATTACTCGCCGCACTCTCAGTCAGGTAATCAGCTTGTCCTGAGAGGCCGTAACCTCGGCTAGCACGGGGTCGAAGCCGTCGTTTCTCATAGGCTTTTCTGGACAATTGGAAGGGTTTTTAGAATTCTTCGGTGACATATCCATAAGGACGAAATTGCCGAAAGAGAAAAACCGCGATAACCTTTAAACGGAGTTGAATCTGGCCGATTTGAGAGCGCGGTATGATGTCGAACAAGTTCCCACTGTTCTCCAATGGATGGGCATCGCCGAGACCTTCCCGAAAACATATTGTGGGCGAAAATCAGACGATCGGATCAAAAGATATGGCCATTTGAAGTTTGCGTGCGTTTTTAAACTAAACCATGCATCTTCATTGCCACTTTCCGTTCATCGTCCACTCATGATCCTCATGTCCCGTGTTCGTTCCGTTGATGCCAAAAATGCCACCAATTCCACGCCGCGCGAACTGAAGTGTGGGGCTGTTGCAGAGCGGGCGGTTACTTCGGGTCACGAATGAACAAGCGGGAAAGGTGGTAACCGGTGCGCCTAGGGATCCTTGCACCCATGAAGCGCCGATGGATTAGCTCCCTCCCACGACGCATCGGGATCCGCGATCAGAGGGAGCGCGCTTTCATCGGAGGTAAAAAAGGGGTGTTTCTCCACCCGAGCGGCAAAAGATGGGTGCAACACGAGGACTTCCCAGGAGGTCACCCATCCCAGTACTACTCTCGCCCAAGCACGCTTAACTGCGGAGTTCTGATGGGATCCGGTGCTCTAGTGCTGGTATGGTCGCACACGTTAGAATTCTCCGACACTTTCTCTTTATGCCACTCGCCCCGAGGTGCACTCTTCCAGCATGCGGGCTCCGTTTCAAATCAGATTAAGCAATTTTCGACGAAAATTTGGTCGACGGGCAACGGCCTGCTCGCCATGCCGCCCGGCTCTCCGCGGGGACCCCAGAGTAGGGATGCGGCTTTGATTTCGGGCGTGAGCGCGAAGTTATGTCTGCTTATGAGGCTTAGGACGCAGCGGCGCGTCTGACGCAGCCGCGCAAGCGGCGCCCGGTGATACGCGGCCGTAGGTGGTGCCTCGGCATCAGCGTGGCGCCTCGGGATCAGCGCGACGCCTCGGGATCAGTGCGGCGCCTCGGGATCAGCGGTCGGAGAGAGTGCGCGCTCGCCGCCGGTAAAAAGTGGAGTTTCTGCACCGGGCGGCAAAAGTTGGGTGCAACACGAGGACTTCCCAGGAGGTCACCCATCCCAGTACTACTCTCGCCCAAGCACGCTTAACTGCGGAGTTCTGATGGGATCCGGTGCTCTAGTGCTGGTATGGTCGCACACGTTTGGATGAGTGCACGATATGACCTTATGGAGCTCGCGAGAAGGGTTGGAGAAATCCTATGCATCAGGTCACAACATATGTTTAGCGTGGCCATCAGATGGCTTATCTTCTTTACTCGCAGCACTCTCAGTCAGGTAATCAGCTTGTCCTGAGAGGCCGTAACCTCGGCTAGCACGGGGTCGAAGCCGTCGTTTCTCATAGGCTTTTCTGGATAATTGGAAGGGTATTTAGAATTCTTCGGTGACATATCCATAAGGACGAAATTGCCGAAAGAGAAAAACCGCGATAACCTTTAAACGGAGTTGAATCTGGCCGATTTGAGAGCGCGGTATGATGTCGAACGGGTTCCCACTGTTCGCCAATGGATGGGCATCGCCGAGACCTTTCCGAAAACATATTGTGGGCGAAAATCAGACGATCGGATCAAAAGTTATGGCCATTTGAAGTTTGCGTGCGTTTTTGAACTAAACCACGCATCTTCATTGCCACTTTCCGTTCATCGTCCACTCATGATCCTCATGTCCCGTGTTCGTTCCGTTGATGCCAAAAATGCCACCAATTCCACGCCGCGCGAACTGAAGTGTGGGGGTGTTGCAGAGCGGACGGTTACTTCGGGTCACGAATGAACAAGTGGGAAAGGTGGTAACCGGTGCGCCTAGGGATCCTTGCACCCATGAAGCGCCGATGGATTAGCTCCCTCCCACGGTGCATCGGGATCCGCGATCAGAGTGAGCGCGCTTTCATCGGAGGTAAAAAAGGGGTGTTTGTCCACCCGAGCGGCAAAAGATGGGTGCAACACGAGGACTTCCCAGGAGGTCACCCATCCCAGTACTACTCTCGCCCAAGCACGCTTAACTGCGGAGTTCTGATGGGATCCGGTGCTCTAGTGCTGGTATGGTCGCACACGTTAGAATTCTCCGACACTTTCTCTTTATGCCACTCGCCCCGAGGTGCGCTCTTCCAGCATGCGGGCTCCGTTTCAAATCAGATTAAGCAATTTTCGACGAAAATTTGGTCTACGGGCAACGGCCTGCTCGCCACGCCGCCCGGCTCTCCGCGGGGACCCCAGAGTGGGGATGCGGCTTTGATTTCGGGCGTGAGCGTGAAGTTATGTCTGCTTATGAGGCTTAGGACGCAGCGGCGCGTCTGACGCAGCCGCGCAAGCGGCGCCCGGTGATACGCGGCCGTAGGAGGTGCCTCGGCATCAGCGTGGCGCCTCGGGATCAGCGCGGCGCCTCGTGATCAGTGCGGCACCTCGGGATCAGCGGCCGGAGAGAGTGCGCGCTCGCCGCCGATAAAAAGTGGAGTTTCTGCACCGGGCGGCAAAAGTTGGGTGCAACACGAGGACTTCCCAGGAGGTCACCCATCCCAGTACTACTCTCGCCCAAGCACGCTTAACTGCGGAGTTCTGATGGGATCCGGTGCTCTAGTGCTGGTATGGTCGCACACATTTGGATGAGTGCACGATATGACCTTATGGAGCTTGCGAGAAGGGTTGGAGAAATCCTATGCATCAGGTCACAACATATGTTTAGCGTGGCCATCAGATGGCTTATCTTCATTACTCGCCGCACTCTCAGTCAGGTAATCAGCTTGTCCTGAGAGGCCGTAACCTCGGCTAGCACGGGGTCGAAGCCGTCGTTTCTCATAGGCTTTTCTGGACAATTGGAAGGGTTTTTAGAATTCTTCGGTGACATATCCATAAGGACGAAATTGCCGAAAGAGAAAAACCGCGATAACCTTTAAACGGAGTTGAATCTGGCCGATTTGAGAGCGCGGTATGATGTCGAACAAGTTCCCACTGTTCGCCAATGGATGGGCATCGCCGAGACCTTCCCGAAAACATATTGTGGGCGAAAATCAGACGATCGGATCAAAAGTTATGGCCATTTGAAGTTTGCGTGCGTTTTTGAACTAAACCACGCATCTTCATTGCCACATTCCGTTCATCGTCCACTCATGATCCTCATGTCCCGTGTTCGTTCCGTTGATGCCAAAAATGCCACCAATTCCACGCCGCGCGAACTGAAGTGTGGGGGTGTTGCAGAGCGGGCGGTTACTTCGGGTCACGAATGAACAAGCGGGAAAGGTGGTAACCGGTGCGCCTAGGGATCCTTGCACCCATGAAGCGCCGATGGATTAGCTCCCTCCCACGACGCATCGGGATCCGCGATCAGAGGGAGCGCGCTTTCATCGGAGGTAAAAAAGGGGTGTTTCTCCACCCGAGCGGCAAAAGATGGGTGCAACACGAGGACTTCCCAGGAGGTCACCCATCCCAGTACTACTCTCGCCCAAGCACGCTTAACTATGGAGTTCTGATGGGATCAGGTGCTCTAGTGCTGGTATGGTCGCACACGTTAGAATTCTCCGACACTTTCTCTTTATGCCACTCGCCCCGAGGTGCGCTCTTCTAGCATGCGGGCTCCGTTTCAAATCAGATTAAGCAATTTTCGATGAAAATTTGGTCGACGGGCAACGGCCTGCTCGCCACGCCGCCCGGCTCTCCGCGGGGACCCCAGAGTGGGGATGCGGCTTTGATTTCGGGCGTGAGCGCGAAGTTATGTCTGCTTATGAGGCTTAGGACGCAGCGGCGCGTCTGACGCAGCCGCGCAAGCGGCGCCCGGTGATACGCGGCCGTAGGAGGTGCCTCGGCATCAGCGTGGCGCCTCGGGATCAGCATGGCGCCTCGGGATCAGTGCGGCGCCTCGGGATCAGCGGTCGGAGAGAGTGCGCGCTCGCCGCCGGTAAAAAGTGGAGTTTCTGCACCGGGCGGCAAAAGTTGGGTGCAACACGAGGACTTCCCAGGAGGTCACCCATCCCAGTACTACTCTCGCCCAAGCACGCTTAACTGCAGAGTTCTGATGGGATCCGGTGCTCTAGTGCTGGTATGGTCGCACACGTTTGGATGAGTGCACGATATGACCTTATGGAGCTCGCGAGAAGGGTTGGAGAAATCCTATGCATCAGGTCACAACATATGTTTAGCGTGGCCATCAGATGGCTTATCTTCTTTACTCGCAGCACTCTCAGTCAGGTAATCAGCTTGTCCTGAGAGGCCGTAACCTCGGCTAGCACGGGGTCGAAGCCGTCGTTTCTCATAGGCTTTTCTGGATAATTGGAAGGGTTTTTAGAATTCTTCGGTGACATATCCATAAGGACGAAATTGCCGAAAGAGAAAAACCGCGATAACCTTTAAACGGAGTTGAATCTGGCCGATTTTAGAGCGCGGTATGATGTCGAACGGGTTCCCACTGTTCGCCAATGGATGGGCATCGCCGAGACCTTTCCGAAAACATATTGTGGGCGAAAATCAGACGATCGGATCAAAAGTTATGGCCATTTGAAGTTTGCGTGCGTTTTTGAACTAAACCACGCATCTTCATTGCCACTTTCCGTTCATCGTCCACTCATGATCCTCATGTCCCGTGTTCGTTCCGTTGATGCCAAAAATGCCACCAATTCCACGCCGCGCGAACTGAAGTGTGCGGGTGTTGCAGAGCGGACGGTTACTTCGGGTCACGAATGAACAAGCGGGAAAGGTGGTAACCGGTGCGCCTAGGGATCCTTGCACCCATGAAGCGCCGATGGATTAGCTCCCTCCCACGGCGCATCGGGATCCGCCATCAGAGGGAGCGCGCTTTCATCAGAGGTAAAAAAGGGGTGTTTCTCCACCCGAGCGGCAAAAGATGGGTGCAACACGAGGACTTCCCAGGAGGTCACCCATCCCAGTACTACTCTCGCCGAAGCACGCTTAACTGCGGAGTTCTGATGGGATCCGGTGCTCTAGTGCTGGTATGGTCGCACACGTTAGAATTCTCCGACACTTTCTCTTTATGCCACTCGCCCCGAGGTGCGCTCTTCCAGCATGCGGGCTTCGTTTCAAATCAGATTAAGCAATTTTCGACGAAAATTTGGTCGACGGGCAACGGCCTGCTCGCCACGCCGCCTGGCTCTCCGCGGGGACCCCAGAGTGGGGATGCGGCTTTGATTTCGGGCGTGAGCGCGAAGTTATGTCTGCTTATGAGGCTTAGGACGCAGCGGCGCGTCTGACGCAGCCGCGCAAGCGGCGCCCGGTGATACGCGGCCGTAGGAGGTGCCTCGGCATCAGCGTGGCGCCTCGGGATCAGCGCGGCGCCTCGGGATCAGTGCGGCGCCTCGGGATCAGCGGCCGGAGAGAGTGCGAGCTCGCCGCCGGTAAAAAGTGGAGTTTCTGCACCGGGCGGCAAAAGTTGGGTGCAACACGAGGACTTCCCAGGAGGTCACCCATCCCAGTACTACTCTCGCCCAAGCACGCTTAACTGCGGAGTTCTGATGGGATCCGGTGCTCTAGTGCTGGTATGGTCGCACACGTTTGGATGAGTGCACGATATGACCTTATGGAGCTCGCGAGAAGGGTTGGAGAAATCCTATGCATCAGGTCACAACATATGTTTAGCGTGGCCATCAGATGGCTTATCTTCTTTACTCGCCGCACTCTCAGTCAGGTAATCAGCTTGTCCTGAGAGGTCGTAACCTCGGCTAGCACGGGGTCGAAGCCGTCGTTTCTCATAGGCTTTTCTGGACAATTGGAAGGGTTTTTAGAATTCTTCGGTGACATATCCATAAGGACGAAATTGCCGAAAGAGAAAAACCGCGATAACCTTTAAACGGAGTTGAATCTGGCCGATTTGAGAGCGTGGTATGATGTCGAACGCGTTCCCACTGTTCGCCAATGGATGGGCATCGCCGAGACCTTCCCGAAAACATATTGTGGGCGAAAATCAGACGATCGGATCAAAAGTTATGGCCATTTGAAGTTTGCGTGCGTTTTTGAACTAAACCACGCATCTTCATTGCCACTTTCCGTTCATCATCCACTCATGATCCTGATATCCCGTGTTCGTTCCGTTGATGCCAAAAATGCCACCAATTCCACGCCGCGCGAACTGAAGTGTGGGGGTGTTGCAGAGCGGACGGTTACTTCGGGTCACGAATGAACAAGCGGGAAAGGTGGTAACCGGTGCGCCTAGGGATCCTTGCACCCATGAAGCGCCGATGAATTAGCTCCCTCCCACGGCGCATCGATATCCGCGATCAGAGAGAGCGCGCGTTCATCGGAGGTAAAAAAGGGGTGTTTCTCCACCCGAGCGGCAAAAGATGGGTGCAACACGAGGACTTCCCAGGAGGTCACCCAACCCAGTACTACTCTCGCCCAAGCACGCTTAACTGCGGAGTTCTGATGGGATCCGGTGCTCTAGTGCTCGTATGGTCGCACACGTTAGAATTCTCCGACACTTTCTCTTTATGCCACTCGCCCCGAGGTGCGCTCTTCCAGCATGCGGGCTCCGTTTCAAATCAGATTAAGCAATTTTCGACGAAAATTTGGTCGACGGGCAACGGCCTGCTCGCCACGCCGCCCGGCTCTCCGCGGGGACCCCAGAGTGGGGATGCGGCTTTGATTTCGGGCGTGAGCGCGAAGTTATGTCTGCTTATGAGGCTTAGGACGCAGCGGCGCGTCTGACGCAGCCGCGCAAGCGGCGCCCGGTGATACGCGGCCGTAGGAGGTGCCTCGGCATCAGCGTGGCGCCTCGGCATCAGCGTGGCGCCTCGGGATCAGCGCGGCGCCTCGGGATCAGTGGCCGGAGAGAGTGCGCGCTCGCCGCCGATAAAAAGTGGAGTTTCTGCACCGGGCGGCAAAAGTTGGGTGCAACACGAGGACTTCCCAGGAGGTCACCCATCCCAGTACTACTCTCGCCCAAGCACGCTTAACTACGGAGTTCTGATGGGATCCGGTGCTCTAGTGCTGGTATGGTCGCACACGTTTGGATGAGTGCACGATATGACCTTATGGAGCTCGCGAGAAGGGTTGGAGAAATCCTATGCATCAGGTCACAACATATGTTTAGCGTGGCCATCAGATGGCTTATCTTCTTTACTCGCCGCACTCTCAGTCAGGTAATCAGCTTGTCCTGAGAGGTCGTAACCTCGGCTAGCACGGGGTCGAAGCCGTCGTTTCTCATAGGCTTTTCTGAACAATTGGAAGGGTTTTTAGAATTCTTCGGTGACATATCCATAAGGACGAAATTGCCGAAAGAGAAAAACCGCGATAACCTTTAAACGGAGTTGAATCTGGCCAATTTGAGAGCGTGGTATGATGTCGAACGCGTTCCCACTGTTCGCCAATGGATGGGCATCGCCGAGACCTTCCCGAAAACATATTGTGGGCGAAAATCAGACGATCGGATCAAAAGTTATGGCCATTTGAAGTTTGCGTGCGTTTTTGAACTAAACCACGCATCTTCATTGCCACTTTCCGTTCATCATCCACTCATGATCCTGATGTCCCGTGTTCGTTCCGTTGATGCCAAAAATGCCACCAATTCCACGCCGCGCGAACTGAACTGTGGGGGTGTTGCAGAGCGGACGGTTACTTCGGGTCACGAATGAACAAGCGGGAAAGGTGGTAACCGGTGCGCCTAGGGATCCTTGCACCCATGAAGCGCCGATGAATTAGCTCCCTCCCACGGCGCATCGATATCCGCGATCAGAGAGAGCGCGCTTTCATCGGAGGTAAAAAAGGGGTGTTTCTCCACCCGAGCGGCAAAAGATGGGTGCAACACGAGGACTTCCCAGGAGGTCACCCAACCCAGTACTACTCTCGCCCAAGCACGCTTAACTGCGGAGTTCTGATGGGATCCGGTGCTCTAGTGCTGGTATGGTCGCACACGTTAGAATTCTCCGACACTTTCTCTTTATGCCACTCGCCCCGAGGTGCGCTCTTCCAGCATGCGGGCTCCGTTTCAAATCAGATTAAGCAATTTTCGACGAAAATTTGGTCGACGGGCAACGGCCTGCTCGCCACGCCGCCCGGCTCTCCGCGGGGACCCCAGAGTGGGGATGCGGCTTTGATTTCGGGCGTGAGCGCGAAGTTATGTCTGCTTATGTGGCTTAGGACGCAGCGGCGCGTCTGACGCAGCCGCGCAAGCGGCGCCCGGTGATACGCGGCCGTAGGAGGTGCCTCGGCATCAGCGTGGCGCCTCGGGATCAGCGCGGCGCCTCGGGATCAGTGCGGCGCCTCGGGATCAGCGGCCGGAGAGAGTGCGCGCTCGCCGCCGATAAAAAGTGGAGTTTCTGCACCGGGCGGCAAAAGTTGGGTGCAACACGAGGACTTCCCAGGAGGTCACCCATCCCAGTACTACTCTCGCCCAAGCACGCTTAACTACGGAGTTCTGATGGGATCCGGTGCTCTAGTGCTGGTATGGTCGCACACGTTTGGATGAGTGCACGATATGACCTTATGGAGCTCGCGAGAAGGGTTGGAGAAATCCTATGCATCAGGTCACAACATATGTTTAGCGTGGCCATCAGATGGCTTATCTTCTTTACTCGCCGCACTCTCAGTCAGGTAATCAGCTTGTCCTGAGAGGCCGTAACCTCGGCTAGCACGGGGTCGAAGCCGTCGTTTCTTATAGGCTTTTCTGGACAATTGGAAGGGTTTTTAGAATTCTTCGGTGACATATCCATAAGGACGAAATTGCCGAAAGAGAAAAACCGCGATAACCTTTAAACGGAGTTGAATCTGGCCGATTTAAGAGCGCGGTATGATGTCGAACGGGTTCCCACTGTTCGCCAATGGATGGGCATCGCCGAGACCTTCCCGAAAACATATTGTGGGCAAAAATAAGACGATCGGATCAAAAGTTATGGCCATTTGAATTTTGCGTGCGTTTTTGAACTAAACCACGCATCTTCATTGCCACTTTCCGTTCATCGTCCACTCATGATCCTCATGTCCCGTGTTCGTTCCGTTGATGCCAAAAATGCCACCAATTCCACGCCGCGCGAACTGAAGTGTGGGGGTGTTGGAGAGCGGGACGGTTACTTCGGGTCACGAATGAACAAGCGGGAAAGGTGGTAACCGGTGCGCCTAGGGATCCTTGCACCCATGAAGCGCCGATGGATTAGCTCCCTCCCACGGCGCATCGGGATCCGCGATCAGAGGGAGCGCGCTTTCATCGGAGGTAAAAAAGGGGTGTTTCTCCACCCGAGCGGCAAAAGATGGGTGCAACACGAGGACTTCCCAGGAGGTCACCCATCCCAGTACTACTCTCGCCCAAGCACGCTTAACGGCGGAGTTCTGATGGGATCCGGTGCTCTAGTGCTGGTATGGTCGCACACGTTAGAATTCTCCGACACTTTCTCTTTATGCTACTCGCCCCGAGGTGCGCTCTTCCAGCATGCGGGCTCGGTTTCAAATCAGATTAAGCAATTTTCGACGAAAATTTGGTCGACGGGCAACGGCCTGCTCGCCACGCCGCCCGGCTCTCCGCGGGGACCCCAGAGTGGGGATGCGGCTTTGATTTCGGGCGTGAGCGCGAAGTTATGTCTGCTTATGAGGCTTAGGACGCAGCGGCGCGTATGACGCAGCCGCGCAAGCGGCGCCCGGTGATACGCGGCCGTAGGAGGTGCCTCGGCATCAGCGTGGCGCCTCGGGATCAACGCGGCGCCTCGGGATCAGTGCGGCGCCTCGGGATCAGCGGCCGGAGAGAGTGCGCGCTCGCCGCCAGTAAAAAGTGGAGTTTCTGCACCGGGCGGCAAAAGTTGGGTGCAACACGAGGACTTCCCAGGAGGTCACCCATCCCAGTACTACTCTCGCCCAAGCACGCTTAACTGCGGAGTTCTGATGGGATCCGGTGCTCTAGTGCTGGTATGGTCGCACACGTTTGGATGAGTGCACGATATGACCTTATGGAGCTCGCGAGAAGGGTTGGAGAAATCCTATGCATCAGGTCACAACATATGTTTAGCGTGGCCATCAGATGGCTTATCTTCTTTACTCGCCGCACTCTCAGTCAGGTAATCAGCTTGTCCTGAGAGGCCGTAACCTCGGCAAGCACGGGGTCGAAGCCGTCGTTTCTCATAGGCTTTTCTGGACAATTGGAAGGGTTTTTAGAATTCTTCGGTGACATATCCATAAGGAACGAAATTGCCGAAAGAGAAAAACCGCGATAACCTTTAAACGGAGTTGAATCTGGCCGATTTGAGAGCGCAGTATGATGTCGAACGGGTTCCCACTGTTCGCCAATGGATGGGCATCGCCGAGACCTTCCCGAAAACATATTGTGGGCGAAAATCAGACGATCGGATCAAAAGTTATGGCCATTTGAAGTTTGCGTGCGTTTTTGAACTAAACCACACATCTTCATTGCCACTTTCCGTTCATCGTCCACTCATGATCCTCATGTCCCGTGTTCGTTCCGTTGATGCCAAAAATGCCACCAATTCCACGCCGCGCGAACTGAAGTGTGGGGGTGTTGCAGAGCGGACGGTTACTTCGGGTCACGAATGAACAAGCGGGAAAGGTGGTAACCGGTGCGCCTAGGGATCCTTGCACCCATGAAGCGCCGATGGATTAGCTCCCTCCCACGGCGCATCGGGATCCGCGATCAGAGGGAGCGCGCTTTCATCGGAGGTAAAAAAGGGGTGTTTCTCCACCCGAGCGGCAAAAGATGGGTGCAACACGAGGACTTCCCAGGAGGTCACCCATCCTGGTACTACTCTCGCCCAAGCACGCTTAACTGCGGAGTTCTGATGGGATCCGGTGCTCTAGTGCTGGTATGGTCGCACACGTTAGAATTCTCCGACACTTTCTCTTTATGCCACTCGCCCCGAGGTGCGCTCTTCTAGCATGCGGGCTCCGTTTCAAATCAGATTAAGCAATTTTCGACGAAAATTTGGTCGACGGGCAACGGCCTGCTCGCCACGCCGCCCGGCTCTCCGCGGGGACCCCAGAGTGGGGATGCGGCTTTGATTTCGGGCGTGAGCGCGAAGTTATGTCTGCTTATGAGGCTTAGGACTGCAGCGGCGCGTCTGACGCAGCCAGCGCAAGCGGCGCCCGGTGATACGCGGCCGTAGGAGGTGCCTCGGCATCAGCGTGGCGCCTCGGGATCAGCGCGGCGCCTCGGGATCAGTGCGGCGCCTCGGGATCAGCGGTCGGAGAGAGTGCGCGCTCGCCGCCGGTAAAAAGTGGAGTTTCTGCACCGGGCGGCAAAAGTTGGGTGCAACACGAGGACTTCCCAGGAGGTCACCCATCCCAGTACTACTCTCGCCCAAGCACGCTTAACTGCGGAGTTCTGATGGGATCCGGTGCTCTAGTGCTGGTATGGTCGCACACGTTTGGATGAGTGCACGATATGACCTTATGAAGCTCGCGAGAAGGGTTGGAGAAATCCTATGCATCAGGTCACAACATATGTTTAGCGTGGCCATCAGATGACTTATCTTCTTTACTCGCCGCACTCTCAGTCAGGTAATCAGCTTGTCCTGAGAGGCCGTAACCTCGGCTAGCACGGGGTCGAAGCCGTCGTTTCTCATAGGCTTTTCTGGATAATTGGAAGGGTTTTTAGAATTCTTCGGTGACATATCCATAAGGACGAAATTGCCGAAAGAGAAAAACCGCGATAACCTTTAAACGGAGTTGAATCTGGCCGATTTGAGAGCGCGGTATGATGTCGAACAAGTTCCCACTGTTCGCCAATGGATGGGCATCGCCGAGACCTTCCCGAAAACATATTGTGGGCGAAAATCAGACGATTGGATCAAAAGTTATGGCCATTTGAAGTTTGCGTGCGTTTTCGAACTAAACCACGCATCTTCATTGCCACTTTCCGTTCATCGTCCACTCATGATCCTCATGTCCCGTGTTCGTTCCGTTGATGCCAAAAATGCCACCAATTCCACGCCGCGCTAACTGAAGTGTGGGGGTGTTGCAGAGCGGGCGGTTACTTCGGGTCACGAATGAACAAGCGGGAAAGGTGGTAACCGGTGCGCCTAGGGATCCTTGCACCCATGAAGCGCCGATAGATTAGCTCCCTCGCACGACGCATCGGGATCCGCGATCAGAGGGAGCGCGCTTTCGTCGGAGGTAAAAAAGGGTGTTTCTCCACCCGAGCGGCAAAAGATGGGTGCAACACGAGGACTTCCCAGGAGGTCACCCATCCCAGTACTACTCTCGCCCAAGCACGCTTAACTGCGGAGTTCTGATGGGATCCGGTGCTCTAGTGCTGGTATGGTCGCACACGTTAGAATTCTCCGACACTTTCTCTTTATGCCACTCGCCCCGTGTTGCGCTCTTCCAGCATGCGGGCTCCGTTTCAAATCAGATTAAGCAATTTTCGACGAAAATTTGGTCGACGGGCAACGGCCTGCTCGCCACGCCGCCCGGCTCTCCGCGGGGACCCCAGAGTGGGGATGCTGCTTTGATTTCGGGCGTGAGCGCGAAGTTATGTCTGCTTATTAGGCTTAGGACGCAGCGGCGCGTCTGACGCAGCCGCGCAAGCGGCGCCCGGTGATACGCGGCCGTAGGAGGTGCCTCGGCATCAGCGTGGCGCCTCGGGATCAGCGTGGCGCCTCGGGATCAGTGCGGCGCCTCGGGATCAGCGGCCGGAGAGAGTGCGCGCTCGCCGCTGGTAAAAATTGGAGTTTCTGCACCGGGCGGCAAAAGTTGGGTGCAACACGAGGACTTCCCAGGAGGTCACCCATCCCAGTACTACTCTCGCCCAAGCACGCTTAACTGCGGAGTTCTGATGGGATCGGGTGCTCTAGTGCTGGTATGGTCGCACACGTTTGGATGAGTGCACGATATGACCTTATGGAGCTCGCGAGAAGGGTTGGAGAAATCCTATGCATCAGGTCACAACATATGTTTAGCGTGGCCATCAGATGGCTTATCTTCTTTACTCGCCGCACTCTCAGTCAGGTAATCAGCTTGTCCTGAGAGGCCGTAACCTCGGCTAGCACGGGGTCGAAGCCGGCGTTTCTCATAGGCTTTTCTGAACAATTGGAAGGGTTTTTAGAATTCTTCGGTGACATATCCATAAGAACGAAATTGCCGAAAGAGAAAAACCGCGATAACCTTTAAACGGAGTTGAATCTGGCCGATTTGAGAGCGCGGTATGATGTCGAACGGGTTCCCACTGTTCGCTAATGGATGGGCATCGCCGAGACCTTCCCGAAAACATATTGTGGGCGAAAATCAGACGATCGGATCAAAAGTTATGGCCATTTGAAGTTTGCGTGCGTTTTTTGAACTAAACCACGCATCTTCATTGCCACTTTCCGTTCATCGTCCACTCATGATCCTCATGTCCCGTGTTCGTTCCGTTGATGCCAAAAATGCCACCAATTCCACGCCGCGCGAACTGAAGTGTGGGGGTGTTGCAGAGCGGACGGTTACTTCGGGTCACGAATGAACAAGCGGGAAAGGTGGTAACCGGTGCGCCTAGGGATCCTTGCACCCATGAAGCGCCGATGGATTAGCTCCCTCCCACGGCGCATCGGGATCCGCGATCAGAGGGAGCGCGCGTTCATCGGAGGTAAAAAAGGGGTGTTTCTCCACCCGAGCGGCAAAAGATGGGTGCAACACGAGGACTTCCCAGGAGGTCACCCATCCCAGTACTACTCTCGCCCAAGCACGCTTAACTGCGGAGTTCTGATGGGATCCGGTGCTCTAGTGCTGGTATGGTCGCACACGTTAGAATTCTCCGACACTTTCTCTTTATGCCACTCGCCCCGAGGTGCGCTCTTCCAGCATGCGGGCTCCGTTTCAAATCAGATTAAGCAATTTTCGACGAAAATTTGGTCGACTGGGCAACGGCCTGCTCGCCACGCCGCCCGGCTCTCCGCGGGGACCCCAGAGTGGGGATGCGGCTTTGATTTCGGGCGTGAGCGCGAAGTTATGTCTGCTTATGAGGCTTAGGACGCAGCGGCGCAGTATGACGCAGCCGCGCAAGCGGCGCCCGGTGATACGCGGCCGTAGGAGGTGCCTCGGCATCAGCGTGGCGCCTCGGGATCAGCGCGGCGCCTCGGGATCAGTGCGGCGCCTCGGGATCAGCGGCCGGAGAGAGTGCGCGCTCGCCGCCGGTAAAAAGTGGAGTTTCTGCACCGGGCGGCAAAAGTTGGGTGCAACACGAGGACTTCCCAGGAGGTCACCCATCCCAGTACTACTCTCGCCCAAGCACGCTTAACTGCGGAGTTCTGATGGGATCCGGTGCTCTAGTGCTGGTATGGTCGCACACGTTTGGATGAGTGCACGATATGACCTTATGGAGCTCGCGAGAAGGGTTGGAGAAATCCTATGCATCAGGTCACAACATATGTTTAGCGTGGCCATCAGATGGCTTATC
Organism: Dactylorhiza incarnata; assembly: GCA_033032865.1. Taxonomy (NCBI): domain Eukaryota; kingdom Viridiplantae; phylum Streptophyta; class Magnoliopsida; order Asparagales; family Orchidaceae; genus Dactylorhiza; species Dactylorhiza incarnata. The sequence continues at coordinate 31,180 of JAWHQI010001345.1, read as the reverse complement.
TTCTTTACTCGCCGCACTCTCAGTCAGGTAATCAGCTTGTCCTGAGAGGCCGTAACCTCGGCTAGCACGGGGTCGAAGCCGTCGTTTCTCATAGGCTTTTCTGGACAATTGGAAGGGTTTTTAGAATTCTTCGGTGGACATATCCATAAGGACGAAATTGCCGAAAGAGAAAAACCGCGATAACCTTTAAACGGAGTTGAATCTGGCCGATTTGAGAGCGCGGTATGATGTCGAACGGGTTCCCACTGTTCGCCAATGGATGGGCATCGCCGAGACCTTCCCGAAAACATATTGTGGGCGAAAATCAGACGATCGGATCAAAAGTTATGGCCATTTGAAGTTTGCGTGCGTTTTTGAACTAAACCACGCATCTTCATTGCCACTTTCCGTTCATCGTCCACTCATGATCCTCATGTCCCGTGTTCGTTCCGTTGATGCCAAAAATGCCACCAATTCCACGCCGCGCGAACTGAAGTGTGGGGGTGTTGCAGAGCGGACGGTTACTTCGGGTCACGAATGAACAAGCGGGAAAGGTGGTAACCGGTGCGCCTAGGGATCCTTGCACCCATGAAGCGCCGATGGATTAGCTCCCTCCCACGGCGCATCGGGATCCGCGATCAGAGGGAGCGCGCTTTCATCGGAGGTAAAAAAGGGGTGTTTCTCCACCCGAGCGGCAAAAGATGGGTGCAACACGAGGACTTCCCAGGAGGTCACCCATCCCAGTACTACTCTCGCCCAAGCACGCTTAACTGCGGAGTTCTGATGGGATCCGGTGCTCTAGTGCTGGTATGGTCGCACACGTTAGAATTCTCCGACACTTTCTCTTTATGCCACTCGCCCCGAGGTGCGCTCTTCCAGCATGCGGGCTCCGTTTCAAATCAGATTAAGCAATTTTCGACGAAAATTTGGTCGACGGGCAACGGCCTGCTCGCCACGCCGCCCGGCTCTCCGCGGGGACCCCAGAGTGGGGATGCGGCTTTGATTTCGGGCGTGAGCGCGAAGTTATGTCTGCTTATGAGGCTTAGGACGCAGCGGCGCGTCTGACGCAGCCGCGCAAGCGGCGCCCGGTGATACGCGGCCGTAGGAGGTGCCTCGGCATCAGCGTGGCGCCTCGGGATCAGCGCGGCGCCTCGGGATCAGTGCGGCGCCTCGGGATCAGCGGCCGGAGAGAGTGCGCGCTCGCCGCCGGTAAAAAGTGGAGTTTCTGCACCGGGCGGCAAAAGTTGGGTGCAACACGAGGACTTCCCAGGAGGTCACCCATCCCAGTACTACTCTCGCCCAAGCACGCTTAACTGCGGAGTTCTGATGGGATCCGGTGCTCTAGTGCTGGTATGGTCGCACACGTTTGGATGAGTGCACGATATGACCTTATGGAGCTCGCGAGAAGGGTTGGAGAAATCCTATGCATCAGGTCACAACATATGTTTAGCGTGGCCATCAGATGGCTTATCTTCTTTACTCGCCGCACTCTCAGTCAGGTAATCAGCTTGTCCTGAGAGGCCGTAACCTCGGCTAGCACGGGGTCGAAGCCGTCGTTTCTCATAGGCTTTTCTGGACAATTGGAAGGGTTTTTAGAATTCTTCGGTGACATATCCATAAGGACGAAATTGCCGAAAGAGAAAAACCGCGATAACCTTTAAAACGGAGTTGAATCTGGCCGATTTGAGAGCGCGGTATGATGTCGAACGGGTTCCCACTGTTCGCCAATGGATGGGCATCGCCGAGACCTTCCCGAAAACATATTGTGGGCGAAAATCAGACGATCGGATCAAAAGTTATGGCCATTTGAAGTTTGCGTGCGTTTTGAACTAAACCACGCATCTTCATTGCCACTTTCCGTTCATCGTCCACTCATGATCCTCATGTCCCGTGTTCGTTCCGTTGATGCCAAAAATGCCACCAATTCCACGCCGCGCGAACTGAAGTGTGGGGGTGTTGCAGAGCGGACGGTTACTTCGGGTCACGAATGAACAAGCGGGAAAGGTGGTAACCGGTGCGCCTAGGGATCCTTGCACCCATGAAGCGCCGATGGATTAGCTCCCTCCCACGGCGCATCGGGATCCGCGATCAGAGGGAGCGCGCTTTCATCGGAGGTAAAAAAGGGGTGTTTCTCCACCCGAGCGGCAAAAGATGGGTGCAACACGAGGACTTCCCAGGAGGTCACCCATCCCAGTACTACTCTCGCCCAAGCACGCTTAACTGCGGAGTTCTGATGGGATCCGGTGCTCTAGTGCTGGTATGGTCGCACACGTTAGAATTCTCCGACACTTTCTCTTTATGCCACTCGCCCCGAGGTGCGCTCTTCCAGCATGCGGGCTCCGTTTCAAATCAGATTAAGCAATTTTCGACGAAAATTTGGTCGACGGGCAACGGCCTGCTCGCCACGCCGCCCGGCTCTCCGCGGGGACCCCAGAGTGGGGATGCGGCTTTGATTTCGGGCGTGAGCGCGAAGTTATGTCTGCTTATGAGGCTTAGGACGCAGCGGCGCGTCTGACGCAGCCGCGCAAGCGGCGCCCGGTGATACGCGGCCGTAGGAGGTGCCTCGGCATCAGCGTGGCGCCTCGGGATCAGCGCGGCGCCTCGGGATCAGTGCGGCGCCTCGGGATCAGCGGCCGGAGAGAGTGCGCGCTCGCCGCCGGTAAAAAGTGGAGTTTCTGCACCGGGCGGCAAAAGTTGGGTGCAACACGAGGACTTCCCAGGAGGTCACCCATCCCAGTACTACTCTCGCCCAAGCACGCTTAACTGCGGAGTTCTGATGGGATCCGGTGCTCTAGTGCTGGTATGGTCGCACACGTTTGGATGAGTGCACGATATGACCTTATGGAGCTCGCGAGAAGGGTTGGAGAAATCCTATGCATCAGGTCACAACATATGTTTAGCGTGGCCATCAGATGGCTTATCTTCTTTACTCGCCGCACTCTCAGTCAGGTAATCAGCTTGTCCTGAGAGGCCGTAACCTCGGCTAGCACGGGGTCGAAGCCGTCGTTTCTCATAGGCTTTTCTGGACAATTGGAAGGGTTTTTAGAATTCTTCGGTGACATATCCATAAGGACGAAATTGCCGAAAGAGAAAAACCGCGATAACCTTTAAACGGAGTTGAATCTGGCCGATTTGAGAGCGCGGTATGATGTCGAACGGGTTCCCACTGTTCGCCAATGGATGGGCATCGCCGAGACCTTCCCGAAAACATATTGTGGGCGAAAATCAGACGATCGGATCAAAAGTTATGGCCATTTGAAGTTTGCGTGCGTTTTTGAACTAAACCACGCATCTTCATTGCCACTTTCCGTTCATCGTCCACTCATGATCCTCATGTCCCGTGTTCGTTCCGTTGATGCCAAAAATGCCACCAATTCCACGCCGCGCGAACTGAAGTGTGGGGGTGTTGCAGAGCGGACGGTTACTTCGGGTCACGAATGAACAAGCGGGAAAGGTGGTAACCGGTGCGCCTAGGGATCCTTGCACCCATGAAGCGCCGATGGATTAGCTCCCTCCCACGGCGCATCGGGATCCGCGATCAGAGGGAGCGCGCTTTCATCGGAGGTAAAAAAGGGGTGTTTCTCCACCCGAGCGGCAAAAGATGGGTGCAACACGAGGACTTCCCAGGAGGTCACCCATCCCAGTACTACTCTCGCCCAAGCACGCTTAACTGCGGAGTTCTGATGGGATCCGGTGCTCTAGTGCTGGTATGGTCGCACACGTTAGAATTCTCCGACACTTTCTCTTTATGCCACTCGCCCCGAGGTGCGCTCTTCCAGCATGCGGGCTCCGTTTCAAATCAGATTAAGCAATTTTCGACGAAAATTTGGTCGACGGGCAACGGCCTGCTCGCCACGCCGCCCGGCTCTCCGCGGGGACCCCAGAGTGGGGATGCGGCTTTGATTTCGGGCGTGAGCGCGAAGTTATGTCTGCTTATGAGGCTTAGGACGCAGCGGCGCGTCTGACGCAGCCGCGCAAGCGGCGCCCGGTGATACGCGGCCGTAGGAGGTGCCTCGGCATCAGCGTGGCGCCTCGGGATCAGCGCGGCGCCTCGGGATCAGTGCGGCGCCTCGGGATCAGCGGCCGGAGAGAGTGCGCGCTCGCCGCCGGTAAAAAGTGGAGTTTCTGCACCGGGCGGCAAAAGTTGGGTGCAACACGAGGACTTCCCAGGAGGTCACCCATCCCAGTACTACTCTCGCCCAAGCACGCTTAACTGCGGAGTTCTGATGGGATCCGGTGCTCTAGTGCTGGTATGGTCGCACACGTTTGGATGAGTGCACGATATGACCTTATGGAGCTCGCGAGAAGGGTTGGAGAAATCCTATGCATCAGGTCACAACATATGTTTAGCGTGGCCATCAGATGGCTTATCTTCTTTACTCGCCGCACTCTCAGTCAGGTAATCAGCTTGTCCTGAGAGGCCGTAACCTCGGCTAGCACGGGGTCGAAGCCGTCGTTTCTCATAGGCTTTTCTGGACAATTGGAAGGGTTTTTAGAATTCTTCGGTGACATATCCATAAGGACGAAATTGCCGAAAGAGAAAAACCGCGATAACCTTTAAACGGAGTTGAATCTGGCCGATTTGAGAGCGCGGTATGATGTCGAACGGGTTCCCACTGTTCGCCAATGGATGGGCATCGCCGAGACCTTCCCGAAAACATATTGTGGGCGAAAATCAGACGATCGGATCAAAAGTTATGGCCATTTGAAGTTTGCGTGCGTTTTTGAACTAAACCACGCATCTTCATTGCCACTTTCCGTTCATCGTCCACTCATGATCCTCATGTCCCGTGTTCGTTCCGTTGATGCCAAAAATGCCACCAATTCCACGCCGCGCGAACTGAAGTGTGGGGGTGTTGCAGAGCGGACGGTTACTTCGGGTCACGAATGAACAAGCGGGAAAGGTGGTAACCGGTGCGCCTAGGGATCCTTGCACCCATGAAGCGCCGATGGATTAGCTCCCTCCCACGGCGCATCGGGATCCGCGATCAGAGGGAGCGCGCTTTCATCGGAGGTAAAAAAGGGGTGTTTCTCCACCCGAGCGGCAAAAGATGGGTGCAACACGAGGACTTCCCAGGAGGTCACCCATCCCAGTACTACTCTCGCCCAAGCACGCTTAACTGCGGAGTTCTGATGGGATCCGGTGCTCTAGTGCTGGTATGGTCGCACACGTTAGAATTCTCCGACACTTTCTCTTTATGCCACTCGCCCCGAGGTGCGCTCTTCCAGCATGCGGGCTCCGTTTCAAATCAGATTAAGCAATTTTCGACGAAAATTTGGTCGACGGGCAACGGCCTGCTCGCCACGCCGCCCGGCTCTCCGCGGGGACCCCAGAGTGGGGATGCGGCTTTGATTTCGGGCGTGAGCGCGAAGTTATGTCTGCTTATGAGGCTTAGGACGCAGCGGCGCGTCTGACGCAGCCGCGCAAGCGGCGCCCGGTGATACGCGGCCGTAGGAGGTGCCTCGGCATCAGCGTGGCGCCTCGGGATCAGCGCGGCGCCTCGGGATCAGTGCGGCGCCTCGGGATCAGCGGCCGGAGAGAGTGCGCGCTCGCCGCCGGTAAAAAGTGGAGTTTCTGCACCGGGCGGCAAAAGTTGGGTGCAACACGAGGACTTCCCAGGAGGTCACCCATCCCAGTACTACTCTCGCCCAAGCACGCTTAACTGCGGAGTTCTGATGGGATCCGGTGCTCTAGTGCTGGTATGGTCGCACACGTTTGGATGAGTGCACGATATGACCTTATGGAGCTCGCGAGAAGGGTTGGAGAAATCCTATGCATCAGGTCACAACATATGTTTAGCGTGGCCATCAGATGGCTTATCTTCTTTACTCGCCGCACTCTCAGTCAGGTAATCAGCTTGTCCTGAGAGGCCGTAACCTCGGCTAGCACGGGGTCGAAGCCGTCGTTTCTCATAGGCTTTTCTGGACAATTGGAAGGGTTTTTAGAATTCTTCGGTGACATATCCATAAGGACGAAATTGCCGAAAGAGAAAAACCGCGATAACCTTTAAACGGAGTTGAATCTGGCCGATTTGAGAGCGCGGTATGATGTCGAACGGGTTCCCACTGTTCGCCAATGGATGGGCATCGCCGAGACCTTCCCGAAAACATATTGTGGGCGAAAATCAGACGATCGGATCAAAAGTTATGGCCATTTGAAGTTTGCGTGCGTTTTTGAACTAAACCACGCATCTTCATTGCCACTTTCCGTTCATCGTCCACTCATGATCCTCATGTCCCGTGTTCGTTCCGTTGATGCCAAAAATGCCACCAATTCCACGCCGCGCGAACTGAAGTGTGGGGGTGTTGCAGAGCGGACGGTTACTTCGGGTCACGAATGAACAAGCGGGAAAGGTGGTAACCGGTGCGCCTAGGGATCCTTGCACCCATGAAGCGCCGATGGATTAGCTCCCTCCCACGGCGCATCGGGATCCGCGATCAGAGGGAGCGCGCTTTCATCGGAGGTAAAAAAGGGGTGTTTCTCCACCCGAGCGGCAAAAGATGGGTGCAACACGAGGACTTCCCAGGAGGTCACCCATCCCAGTACTACTCTCGCCCAAGCACGCTTAACTGCGGAGTTCTGATGGGATCCGGTGCTCTAGTGCTGGTATGGTCGCACACGTTAGAATTCTCCGACACTTTCTCTTTATGCCACTCGCCCCGAGGTGCGCTCTTCCAGCATGCGGGCTCCGTTTCAAATCAGATTAAGCAATTTTCGACGAAAATTTGGTCGACGGGCAACGGCCTGCTCGCCACGCCGCCCGGCTCTCCGCGGGGACCCCAGAGTGGGGATGCGGCTTTGATTTCGGGCGTGAGCGCGAAGTTATGTCTGCTTATGAGGCTTAGGACGCAGCGGCGCGTCTGACGCAGCCGCGCAAGCGGCGCCCGGTGATACGCGGCCGTAGGAGGTGCCTCGGCATCAGCGTGGCGCCTCGGGATCAGCGCGGCGCCTCGGGATCAGTGCGGCGCCTCGGGATCAGCGGCCGGAGAGAGTGCGCGCTCGCCGCCGGTAAAAAGTGGAGTTTCTGCACCGGGCGGCAAAAGTTGGGTGCAACACGAGGACTTCCCAGGAGGTCACCCATCCCAGTACTACTCTCGCCCAAGCACGCTTAACTGCGGAGTTCTGATGGGATCCGGTGCTCTAGTGCTGGTATGGTCGCACACGTTTGGATGAGTGCACGATATGACCTTATGGAGCTCGCGAGAAGGGTTGGAGAAATCCTATGCATCAGGTCACAACATATGTTTAGCGTGGCCATCAGATGGCTTATCTTCTTTACTCGCCGCACTCTCAGTCAGGTAATCAGCTTGTCCTGAGAGGCCGTAACCTCGGCTAGCACGGGGTCGAAGCCGTCGTTTCTCATAGGCTTTTCTGGACAATTGGAAGGGTTTTTTAGAATTCTTCGGTGACATATCCATAAGGACGAAATTGCCGAAAGAGAAAAACCGCGATAACCTTTAAACGGAGTTGAATCTGGCCGATTTGAGAGCGCGGTATGATGTCGAACGGGTTCCCACTGTTCGCCAATGGATGGGCATCGCCGAGACCTTCCCGAAAACATATTGTGGGCGAAAATCAGACGATCGGATCAAAAGTTATGGCCATTTGAAGTTTGCGTGCGTTTTTGAACTAAACCACGCATCTTCATTGCCACTTTCCGTTCATCGTCCACTCATGATCCTCATGTCCCGTGTTCGTTCCGTTGATGCCAAAAATGCCACCAATTCCACGCCGCGCGAACTGAAGTGTGGGGGTGTTGCAGAGCGGACGGTTACTTCGGGTCACGAATGAACAAGCGGGAAAGGTGGTAACCGGTGCGCCTAGGGATCCTTGCACCCATGAAGCGCCGATGGATTAGCTCCCTCCCACGGCGCATCGGGATCCGCGATCAGAGGGAGCGCGCTTTCATCGGAGGTAAAAAAGGGGTGTTTCTCCACCCGAGCGGCAAAAGATGGGTGCAACACGAGGACTTCCCAGGAGGTCACCCATCCCAGTACTACTCTCGCCCAAGCACGCTTAACTGCGGAGTTCTGATGGGATCCGGTGCTCTAGTGCTGGTATGGTCGCACACGTTAGAATTCTCCGACACTTTCTCTTTATGCCACTCGCCCCGAGGTGCGCTCTTCCAGCATGCGGGCTCCGTTTCAAATCAGATTAAGCAATTTTCGACGAAAATTTGGTCGACGGGCAACGGCCTGCTCGCCACGCCGCCCGGCTCTCCGCGGGGACCCCAGAGTGGGGATGCGGCTTTGATTTCGGGCGTGAGCGCGAAGTTATGTCTGCTTATGAGGCTTAGGACGCAGCGGCGCGTCTGACGCAGCCGCGCAAGCGGCGCCCGGTGATACGCGGCCGTAGGAGGTGCCTCGGCATCAGCGTGGCGCCTCGGGATCAGCGCGGCGCCTCGGGATCAGTGCGGCGCCTCGGGATCAGCGGCCGGAGAGAGTGCGCGCTCGCCGCCGGTAAAAAGTGGAGTTTCTGCACCGGGCGGCAAAAGTTGGGTGCAACACGAGGACTTCCCAGGAGGTCACCCATCCCAGTACTACTCTCGCCCAAGCACGCTTAACTGCGGAGTTCTGATGGGATCCGGTGCTCTAGTGCTGGTATGGTCGCACACGTTTGGATGAGTGCACGATATGACCTTATGGAGCTCGCGAGAAGGGTTGGAGAAATCCTATGCATCAGGTCACAACATATGTTTAGCGTGGCCATCAGATGGCTTATCTTCTTTACTCGCCGCACTCTCAGTCAGGTAATCAGCTTGTCCTGAGAGGCCGTAACCTCGGCTAGCACGGGGTCGAAGCCGTCGTTTCTCATAGGCTTTTCTGGACAATTGGAAGGGTTTTTAGAATTCTTCGGTGACATATCCATAAGGACGAAATTGCCGAAAGAGAAAAACCGCGATAACCTTTAAACGGAGTTGAATCTGGCCGATTTGAGAGCGCGGTATGATGTCGAACGGGTTCCCACTGTTCGCCAATGGATGGGCATCGCCGAGACCTTCCCGAAAACATATTGTGGGCGAAAATCAGACGATCGGATCAAAAGTTATGGCCATTTGAAGTTTGCGTGCGTTTTTGAACTAAACCACGCATCTTCATTGCCACTTTCCGTTCATCGTCCACTCATGATCCTCATGTCCCGTGTTCGTTCCGTTGATGCCAAAAATGCCACCAATTCCACGCCGCGCGAACTGAAGTGTGGGGGTGTTGCAGAGCGGACGGTTACTTCGGGTCACGAATGAACAAGCGGGAAAGGTGGTAACCGGTGCGCCTAGGGATCCTTGCACCCATGAAGCGCCGATGGATTAGCTCCCTCCCACGGCGCATCGGGATCCGCGATCAGAGGGAGCGCGCTTTCATCGGAGGTAAAAAAGGGGTGTTTCTCCACCCGAGCGGCAAAAGATGGGTGCAACACGAGGACTTCCCAGGAGGTCACCCATCCCAGTACTACTCTCGCCCAAGCACGCTTAACTGCGGAGTTCTGATGGGATCCGGTGCTCTAGTGCTGGTATGGTCGCACACGTTAGAATTCTCCGACACTTTCTCTTTATGCCACTCGCCCCGAGGTGCGCTCTTCCAGCATGCGGGCTCCGTTTCAAATCAGATTAAGCAATTTTCGACGAAAATTTGGTCGACGGGCAACGGCCTGCTCGCCACGCCGCCCGGCTCTCCGCGGGGACCCCAGAGTGGGGATGCGGCTTTGATTTCGGGCGTGAGCGCGAAGTTATGTCTGCTTATGAGGCTTAGGACGCAGCGGCGCGTCTGACGCAGCCGCGCAAGCGGCGCCCGGTGATACGCGGCCGTAGGAGGTGCCTCGGCATCAGCGTGGCGCCTCGGGATCAGCGCGGCGCCTCGGGATCAGTGCGGCGCCTCGGGATCAGCGGCCGGAGAGAGTGCGCGCTCGCCGCCGGTAAAAAGTGGAGTTTCTGCACCGGGCGGCAAAAGTTGGGTGCAACACGAGGACTTCCCAGGAGGTCACCCATCCCAGTACTACTCTCGCCCAAGCACGCTTAACTGCGGAGTTCTGATGGGATCCGGTGCTCTAGTGCTGGTATGGTCGCACACGTTTGGATGAGTGCACGATATGACCTTATGGAGCTCGCGAGAAGGGTTGGAGAAATCCTATGCATCAGGTCACAACATATGTTTAGCGTGGCCATCAGATGGCTTATCTTCTTTACTCGCCGCACTCTCAGTCAGGTAATCAGCTTGTCCTGAGAGGCCGTAACCTCGGCTAGCACGGGGTCGAAGCCGTCGTTTCTCATAGGCTTTTCTGGACAATTGGAAGGGTTTTTAGAATTCTTCGGTGACATATCCATAAGGACGAAATTGCCGAAAGAGAAAAACCGCGATAACCTTTAAACGGAGTTGAATCTGGCCGATTTGAGAGCGCGGTATGATGTCGAACGGGTTCCCACTGTTCGCCAATGGATGGGCATCGCCGAGACCTTCCCGAAAACATATTGTGGGCGAAAATCAGACGATCGGATCAAAAGTTATGGCCATTTGAAGTTTGCGTGCGTTTTTGAACTAAACCACGCATCTTCATTGCCACTTTCCGTTCATCGTCCACTCATGATCCTCATGTCCCGTGTTCGTTCCGTTGATGCCAAAAATGCCACCAATTCCACGCCGCGCGAACTGAAGTGTGGGGGTGTTGCAGAGCGGACGGTTACTTCGGGTCACGAATGAACAAGCGGGAAAGGTGGTAACCGGTGCGCCTAGGGATCCTTGCACCCATGAAGCGCCGATGGATTAGCTCCCTCCCACGGCGCATCGGGATCCGCGATCAGAGGGAGCGCGCTTTCATCGGAGGTAAAAAAGGGGTGTTTCTCCACCCGAGCGGCAAAAGATGGGTGCAACACGAGGACTTCCCAGGAGGTCACCCATCCCAGTACTACTCTCGCCCAAGCACGCTTAACTGCGGAGTTCTGATGGGATCCGGTGCTCTAGTGCTGGTATGGTCGCACACGTTAGAATTCTCCGACACTTTCTCTTTATGCCACTCGCCCCGAGGTGCGCTCTTCCAGCATGCGGGCTCCGTTTCAAATCAGATTAAGCAATTTTCGACGAAAATTTGGTCGACGGGCAACGGCCTGCTCGCCACGCCGCCCGGCTCTCCGCGGGGACCCCAGAGTGGGGATGCGGCTTTGATTTCGGGCGTGAGCGCGAAGTTATGTCTGCTTATGAGGCTTAGGACGCAGCGGCGCGTCTGACGCAGCCGCGCAAGCGGCGCCCGGTGATACGCGGCCGTAGGAGGTGCCTCGGCATCAGCGTGGCGCCTCGGGATCAGCGCGGCGCCTCGGGATCAGTGCGGCGCCTCGGGATCAGCGGCCGGAGAGAGTGCGCGCTCGCCGCCGGTAAAAAGTGGAGTTTCTGCACCGGGCGGCAAAAGTTGGGTGCAACACGAGGACTTCCCAGGAGGTCACCCATCCCAGTACTACTCTCGCCCAAGCACGCTTAACTGCGGAGTTCTGATGGGATCCGGTGCTCTAGTGCTGGTATGGTCGCACACGTTTGGATGAGTGCACGATATGACCTTATGGAGCTCGCGAGAAGGGTTGGAGAAATCCTATGCATCAGGTCACAACATATGTTTAGCGTGGCCATCAGATGGCTTATCTTCTTTACTCGCCGCACTCTCAGTCAGGTAATCAGCTTGTCCTGAGAGGCCGTAACCTCGGCTAGCACGGGGTCGAAGCCGTCGTTTCTCATAGGCTTTTCTGGACAATTGGAAGGGTTTTTAGAATTCTTCGGTGACATATCCATAAGGACGAAATTGCCGAAAGAGAAAAACCGCGATAACCTTTAAACGGAGTTGAATCTGGCCGATTTGAGAGCGCGGTATGATGTCGAACGGGTTCCCACTGTTCGCCAATGGATGGGCATCGCCGAGACCTTCCCGAAAACATATTGTGGGCGAAAATCAGACGATCGGATCAAAAGTTATGGCCATTTGAAGTTTGCGTGCGTTTTTGAACTAAACCACGCATCTTCATTGCCACTTTCCGTTCATCGTCCACTCATGATCCTCATGTCCCGTGTTCGTTCCGTTGATGCCAAAAATGCCACCAATTCCACGCCGCGCGAACTGAAGTGTGGGGGTGTTGCAGAGCGGACGGTTACTTCGGGTCACGAATGAACAAGCGGGAAAGGTGGTAACCGGTGCGCCTAGGGATCCTTGCACCCATGAAGCGCCGATGGATTAGCTCCCTCCCACGGCGCATCGGGATCCGCGATCAGAGGGAGCGCGCTTTCATCGGAGGTAAAAAAGGGGTGTTTCTCCACCCGAGCGGCAAAAGATGGGTGCAACACGAGGACTTCCCAGGAGGTCACCCATCCCAGTACTACTCTCGCCCAAGCACGCTTAACTGCGGAGTTCTGATGGGATCCGGTGCTCTAGTGCTGGTATGGTCGCACACGTTAGAATTCTCCGACACTTTCTCTTTATGCCACTCGCCCCGAGGTGCGCTCTTCCAGCATGCGGGCTCCGTTTCAAATCAGATTAAGCAATTTTCGACGAAAATTTGGTCGACGGGCAACGGCCTGCTCGCCACGCCGCCCGGCTCTCCGCGGGGACCCCAGAGTGGGGATGCGGCTTTGATTTCGGGCGTGAGCGCGAAGTTATGTCTGCTTATGAGGCTTAGGACGCAGCGGCGCGTCTGACGCAGCCGCGCAAGCGGCGCCCGGTGATACGCGGCCGTAGGAGGTGCCTCGGCATCAGCGTGGCGCCTCGGGATCAGCGCGGCGCCTCGGGATCAGTGCGGCGCCTCGGGATCAGCGGCCGGAGAGAGTGCGCGCTCGCCGCCGGTAAAAAGTGGAGTTTCTGCACCGGGCGGCAAAAGTTGGGTGCAACACGAGGACTTCCCAGGAGGTCACCCATCCCAGTACTACTCTCGCCCAAGCACGCTTAACTGCGGAGTTCTGATGGGATCCGGTGCTCTAGTGCTGGTATGGTCGCACACGTTTGGATGAGTGCACGATATGACCTTATGGAGCTCGCGAGAAGGGTTGGAGAAATCCTATGCATCAGGTCACAACATATGTTTAGCGTGGCCATCAGATGGCTTATCTTCTTTACTCGCCGCACTCTCAGTCAGGTAATCAGCTTGTCCTGAGAGGCCGTAACCTCGGCTAGCACGGGGTCGAAGCCGTCGTTTCTCATAGGCTTTTCTGGACAATTGGAAGGGTTTTTAGAATTCTTCGGTGACATATCCATAAGGACGAAATTGCCGAAAGAGAAAAACCGCGATAACCTTTAAACGGAGTTGAATCTGGCCGATTTGAGAGCGCGGTATGATGTCGAACGGGTTCCCACTGTTCGCCAATGGATGGGCATCGCCGAGACCTTCCCGAAAACATATTGTGGGCGAAAATCAGACGATCGGATCAAAAGTTATGGCCATTTGAAGTTTGCGTGCGTTTTTGAACTAAACCACGCATCTTCATTGCCACTTTCCGTTCATCGTCCACTCATGATCCTCATGTCCCGTGTTCGTTCCGTTGATGCCAAAAATGCCACCAATTCCACGCCGCGCGAACTGAAGTGTGGGGGTGTTGCAGAGCGGACGGTTACTTCGGGTCACGAATGAACAAGCGGGAAAGGTGGTAACCGGTGCGCCTAGGGATCCTTGCACCCATGAAGCGCCGATGGATTAGCTCCCTCCCACGGCGCATCGGGATCCGCGATCAGAGGGAGCGCGCTTTCATCGGAGGTAAAAAAAGGGGTGTTTCTCCACCCGAGCGGCAAAAGATGGGTGCAACACGAGGACTTCCCAGGAGGTCACCCATCCCAGTACTACTCTCGCCCAAGCACGCTTAACTGCGGAGTTCTGATGGGATCCGGTGCTCTAGTGCTGGTATGGTCGCACACGTTAGAATTCTCCGACACTTTCTCTTTATGCCACTCGCCCCGAGGTGCGCTCTTCCAGCATGCGGGCTCCGTTTCAAATCAGATTAAGCAATTTTCGACGAAAATTTGGTCGACGGGCAACGGCCTGCTCGCCACGCCGCCCGGCTCTCCGCGGGGACCCCAGAGTGGGGATGCGGCTTTGATTTCGGGCGTGAGCGCGAAGTTATGTCTGCTTATGAGGCTTAGGACGCAGCGGCGCGTCTGACGCAGCCGCGCAAGCGGCGCCCGGTGATACGCGGCCGTAGGAGGTGCCTCGGCATCAGCGTGGCGCCTCGGGATCAGCGCGGCGCCTCGGGATCAGTGCGGCGCCTCGGGATCAGCGGCCGGAGAGAGTGCGCGCTCGCCGCCGGTAAAAAGTGGAGTTTCTGCACCGGGCGGCAAAAGTTGGGTGCAACACGAGGACTTCCCAGGAGGTCACCCATCCCAGTACTACTCTCGCCCAAGCACGCTTAACTGCGGAGTTCTGATGGGATCCGGTGCTCTAGTGCTGGTATGGTCGCACACGTTTGGATGAGTGCACGATATGACCTTATGGAGCTCGCGAGAAGGGTTGGAGAAATCCTATGCATCAGGTCACAACATATGTTTAGCGTGGCCATCAGATGGCTTATCTTCTTTACTCGCCGCACTCTCAGTCAGGTAATCAGCTTGTCCTGAGAGGCCGTAACCTCGGCTAGCACGGGGTCGAAGCCGTCGTTTCTCATAGGCTTTTCTGGACAATTGGAAGGGTTTTTAGAATTCTTCGGTGACATATCCATAAGGACGAAATTGCCGAAAGAGAAAAACCGCGATAACCTTTAAACGGAGTTGAATCTGGCCGATTTGAGAGCGCGGTATGATGTCGAACGGGTTCCCACTGTTCGCCAATGGATGGGCATCGCCGAGACCTTCCCGAAAACATATTGTGGGCGAAAATCAGACGATCGGATCAAAAGTTATGGCCATTTGAAGTTTGCGTGCGTTTTTGAACTAAACCACGCATCTTCATTGCCACTTTCCGTTCATCGTCCACTCATGATCCTCATGTCCCGTGTTCGTTCCGTTGATGCCAAAAATGCCACCAATTCCACGCCGCGCGAACTGAAGTGTGGGGGTGTTGCAGAGCGGACGGTTACTTCGGGTCACGAATGAACAAGCGGGAAAGGTGGTAACCGGTGCGCCTAGGGATCCTTGCACCCATGAAGCGCCGATGGATTAGCTCCCTCCCACGGCGCATCGGGATCCGCGATCAGAGGGAGCGCGCTTTCATCGGAGGTAAAAAAGGGGTGTTTCTCCACCCGAGCGGCAAAAGATGGGTGCAACACGAGGACTTCCCAGGAGGTCACCCATCCCAGTACTACTCTCGCCCAAGCACGCTTAACTGCGGAGTTCTGATGGGATCCGGTGCTCTAGTGCTGGTATGGTCGCACACGTTAGAATTCTCCGACACTTTCTCTTTATGCCACTCGCCCCGAGGTGCGCTCTTCCAGCATGCGGGCTCCGTTTCAAATCAGATTAAGCAATTTTCGACGAAAATTTGGTCGACGGGCAACGGCCTGCTCGCCACGCCGCCCGGCTCTCCGCGGGGACCCCAGAGTGGGGATGCGGCTTTGATTTCGGGCGTGAGCGCGAAGTTATGTCTGCTTATGAGGCTTAGGACGCAGCGGCGCGTCTGACGCAGCCGCGCAAGCGGCGCCCGGTGATACGCGGCCGTAGGAGGTGCCTCGGCATCAGCGTGGCGCCTCGGGATCAGCGCGGCGCCTCGGGATCAGTGCGGCGCCTCGGGATCAGCGGCCGGAGAGAGTGCGCGCTCGCCGCCGGTAAAAAGTGGAGTTTCTGCACCGGGCGGCAAAAGTTGGGTGCAACACGAGGACTTCCCAGGAGGTCACCCATCCCAGTACTACTCTCGCCCAAGCACGCTTAACTGCGGAGTTCTGATGGGATCCGGTGCTCTAGTGCTGGTATGGTCGCACACGTTTGGATGAGTGCACGATATGACCTTATGGAGCTCGCGAGAAGGGTTGGAGAAATCCTATGCATCAGGTCACAACATATGTTTAGCGTGGCCATCAGATGGCTTATCTTCTTTACTCGCCGCACTCTCAGTCAGGTAATCAGCTTGTCCTGAGAGGCCGTAACCTCGGCTAGCACGGGGTCGAAGCCGTCGTTTCTCATAGGCTTTTCTGGACAATTGGAAGGGTTTTTAGAATTCTTCGGTGACATATCCATAAGGACGAAATTGCCGAAAGAGAAAAACCGCGATAACCTTTAAACGGAGTTGAATCTGGCCGATTTGAGAGCGCGGTATGATGTCGAACGGGTTCCCACTGTTCGCCAATGGATGGGCATCGCCGAGACCTTCCCGAAAACATATTGTGGGCGAAAATCAGACGATCGGATCAAAAGTTATGGCCATTTGAAGTTTGCGTGCGTTTTTGAACTAAACCACGCATCTTCATTGCCACTTTCCGTTCATCGTCCACTCATGATCCTCATGTCCCGTGTTCGTTCCGTTGATGCCAAAAATGCCACCAATTCCACGCCGCGCGAACTGAAGTGTGGGGGTGTTGCAGAGCGGACGGTTACTTCGGGTCACGAATGAACAAGCGGGAAAGGTGGTAACCGGTGCGCCTAGGGATCCTTGCACCCATGAAGCGCCGATGGATTAGCTCCCTCCCACGGCGCATCGGGATCCGCGATCAGAGGGAGCGCGCTTTCATCGGAGGTAAAAAAGGGGTGTTTCTCCACCCGAGCGGCAAAAGATGGGTGCAACACGAGGACTTCCCAGGAGGTCACCCATCCCAGTACTACTCTCGCCCAAGCACGCTTAACTGCGGAGTTCTGATGGGATCCGGTGCTCTAGTGCTGGTATGGTCGCACACGTTAGAATTCTCCGACACTTTCTCTTTATGCCACTCGCCCCGAGGTGCGCTCTTCCAGCATGCGGGCTCCGTTTCAAATCAGATTAAGCAATTTTCGACGAAAATTTGGTCGACGGGCAACGGCCTGCTCGCCACGCCGCCCGGCTCTCCGCGGGGACCCCAGAGTGGGGATGCGGCTTTGATTTCGGGCGTGAGCGCGAAGTTATGTCTGCTTATGAGGCTTAGGACGCAGCGGCGCGTCTGACGCAGCCGCGCAAGCGGCGCCCGGTGATACGCGGCCGTAGGAGGTGCCTCGGCATCAGCGTGGCGCCTCGGATCA
The DNA here is from genome assembly GCA_033032865.1 of Dactylorhiza incarnata. Taxonomy (NCBI): domain Eukaryota; kingdom Viridiplantae; phylum Streptophyta; class Magnoliopsida; order Asparagales; family Orchidaceae; genus Dactylorhiza; species Dactylorhiza incarnata. The sequence continues at coordinate 14,109 of JAWHQI010001345.1, read as the reverse complement.
GCGCGGCGCCTCGGGATCAGTGCGGCGCCTCGGGATCAGCGGCCGGAGAGAGTGCGCGCTCGCCGCCGGTAAAAAGTGGAGTTTCTGCACCGGGCGGCAAAAGTTGGGTGCAACACGAGGACTTCCCAGGAGGTCACCCATCCCAGTACTACTCTCGCCCAAGCACGCTTAACTGCGGAGTTCTGATGGGATCCGGTGCTCTAGTGCTGGTATGGTCGCACACGTTTGGATGAGTGCACGATATGACCTTATGGAGCTCGCGAGAAGGGTTGGAGAAATCCTATGCATCAGGTCACAACATATGTTTAGCGTGGCCATCAGATGGCTTATCTTCTTTACTCGCCGCACTCTCAGTCAGGTAATCAGCTTGTCCTGAGAGGCCGTAACCTCGGCTAGCACGGGGTCGAAGCCGTCGTTTCTCATAGGCTTTTCTGGACAATTGGAAGGGTTTTTAGAATTCTTCGGTGACATATCCATAAGGACGAAATTGCCGAAAGAGAAAAACCGCGATAACCTTTAAACGGAGTTGAATCTGGCCGATTTGAGAGCGCGGTATGATGTCGAACGGGTTCCCACTGTTCGCCAATGGATGGGCATCGCCGAGACCTTCCCGAAAACATATTGTGGGCGAAAATCAGACGATCGGATCAAAAGTTATGGCCATTTGAAGTTTGCGTGCGTTTTTTGAACTAAACCACGCATCTTCATTGCCACTTTCCGTTCATCGTCCACTCATGATCCTCATGTCCCGTGTTCGTTCCGTTGATGCCAAAAATGCCACCAATTCCACGCCGCGCGAACTGAAGTGTGGGGGTGTTGCAGAGCGGACGGTTACTTCGGGTCACGAATGAACAAGCGGGAAAGGTGGTAACCGGTGCGCCTAGGGATCCTTGCACCCATGAAGCGCCGATGGATTAGCTCCCTCCCACGGCGCATCGGGATCCGCGATCAGAGGGAGCGCGCTTTCATCGGAGGTAAAAAAGGGGTGTTTCTCCACCCGAGCGGCAAAAGATGGGTGCAACACGAGGACTTCCCAGGAGGTCACCCATCCCAGTACTACTCTCGCCCAAGCACGCTTAACTGCGGAGTTCTGATGGGATCCGGTGCTCTAGTGCTGGTATGGTCGCACACGTTAGAATTCTCCGACACTTTCTCTTTATGCCACTCGCCCCGAGGTGCGCTCTTCCAGCATGCGGGCTCCGTTTCAAATCAGATTAAGCAATTTTCGACGAAAATTTGGTCGACGGGCAACGGCCTGCTCGCCACGCCGCCCGGCTCTCCGCGGGGACCCCAGAGTGGGGATGCGGCTTTGATTTCGGGCGTGAGCGCGAAGTTATGTCTGCTTATGAGGCTTAGGACGCAGCGGCGCGTCTGACGCAGCCGCGCAAGCGGCGCCCGGTGATACGCGGCCGTAGGAGGTGCCTCGGCATCAGCGTGGCGCCTCGGGATCAGCGCGGCGCCTCGGGATCAGTGCGGCGCCTCGGGATCAGCGGCCGGAGAGAGTGCGCGCTCGCCGCCGGTAAAAAGTGGAGTTTCTGCACCGGGCGGCAAAAGTTGGGTGCAACACGAGGACTTCCCAGGAGGTCACCCATCCCAGTACTACTCTCGCCCAAGCACGCTTAACTGCGGAGTTCTGATGGGATCCGGTGCTCTAGTGCTGGTATGGTCGCACACGTTTGGATGAGTGCACGATATGACCTTATGGAGCTCGCGAGAAGGGTTGGAGAAATCCTATGCATCAGGTCACAACATATGTTTAGCGTGGCCATCAGATGGCTTATCTTCTTTACTCGCCGCACTCTCAGTCAGGTAATCAGCTTGTCCTGAGAGGCCGTAACCTCGGCTAGCACGGGGTCGAAGCCGTCGTTTCTCATAGGCTTTTCTGGACAATTGGAAGGGTTTTTAGAATTCTTCGGTGACATATCCATAAGGACGAAATTGCCGAAAGAGAAAAACCGCGATAACCTTTAAACGGAGTTGAATCTGGCCGATTTGAGAGCGCGGTATGATGTCGAACGGGTTCCCACTGTTCGCCAATGGATGGGCATCGCCGAGACCTTCCCGAAAACATATTGTGGGCGAAAATCAGACGATCGGATCAAAAGTTATGGCCATTTGAAGTTTGCGTGCGTTTTTGAACTAAACCACGCATCTTCATTGCCACTTTCCGTTCATCGTCCACTCATGATCCTCATGTCCCGTGTTCGTTCCGTTGATGCCAAAAATGCCACCAATTCCACGCCGCGCGAACTGAAGTGTGGGGGTGTTGCAGAGCGGACGGTTACTTCGGGTCACGAATGAACAAGCGGGAAAGGTGGTAACCGGTGCGCCTAGGGATCCTTGCACCCATGAAGCGCCGATGGATTAGCTCCCTCCCACGGCGCATCGGGATCCGCGATCAGAGGGAGCGCGCTTTCATCGGAGGTAAAAAAGGGGTGTTTCTCCACCCGAGCGGCAAAAGATGGGTGCAACACGAGGACTTCCCAGGAGGTCACCCATCCCAGTACTACTCTCGCCCAAGCACGCTTAACTGCGGAGTTCTGATGGGATCCGGTGCTCTAGTGCTGGTATGGTCGCACACGTTAGAATTCTCCGACACTTTCTCTTTATGCCACTCGCCCCGAGGTGCGCTCTTCCAGCATGCGGGCTCCGTTTCAAATCAGATTAAGCAATTTTCGACGAAAATTTGGTCGACGGGCAACGGCCTGCTCGCCACGCCGCCCGGCTCTCCGCGGGGACCCCAGAGTGGGGATGCGGCTTTGATTTCGGGCGTGAGCGCGAAGTTATGTCTGCTTATGAGGCTTAGGACGCAGCGGCGCGTCTGACGCAGCCGCGCAAGCGGCGCCCGGTGATACGCGGCCGTAGGAGGTGCCTCGGCATCAGCGTGGCGCCTCGGGATCAGCGCGGCGCCTCGGGATCAGTGCGGCGCCTCGGGATCAGCGGCCGGAGAGAGTGCGCGCTCGCCGCCGGTAAAAAGTGGAGTTTCTGCACCGGGCGGCAAAAGTTGGGTGCAACACGAGGACTTCCCAGGAGGTCACCCATCCCAGTACTACTCTCGCCCAAGCACGCTTAACTGCGGAGTTCTGATGGGATCCGGTGCTCTAGTGCTGGTATGGTCGCACACGTTTGGATGAGTGCACGATATGACCTTATGGAGCTCGCGAGAAGGGTTGGAGAAATCCTATGCATCAGGTCACAACATATGTTTAGCGTGGCCATCAGATGGCTTATCTTCTTTACTCGCCGCACTCTCAGTCAGGTAATCAGCTTGTCCTGAGAGGCCGTAACCTCGGCTAGCACGGGGTCGAAGCCGTCGTTTCTCATAGGCTTTTCTGGACAATTGGAAGGGTTTTTAGAATTCTTCGGTGACATATCCATAAGGACGAAATTGCCGAAAGAGAAAAACCGCGATAACCTTTAAACGGAGTTGAATCTGGCCGATTTGAGAGCGCGGTATGATGTCGAACGGGTTCCCACTGTTCGCCAATGGATGGGCATCGCCGAGACCTTCCCGAAAACATATTGTGGGCGAAAATCAGACGATCGGATCAAAAGTTATGGCCATTTGAAGTTTGCGTGCGTTTTTGAACTAAACCACGCATCTTCATTGCCACTTTCCGTTCATCGTCCACTCATGATCCTCATGTCCCGTGTTCGTTCCGTTGATGCCAAAAATGCCACCAATTCCACGCCGCGCGAACTGAAGTGTGGGGGTGTTGCAGAGCGGACGGTTACTTCGGGTCACGAATGAACAAGCGGGAAAGGTGGTAACCGGTGCGCCTAGGGATCCTTGCACCCATGAAGCGCCGATGGATTAGCTCCCTCCCACGGCGCATCGGGATCCGCGATCAGAGGGAGCGCGCTTTCATCGGAGGTAAAAAAGGGGTGTTTCTCCACCCGAGCGGCAAAAGATGGGTGCAACACGAGGACTTCCCAGGAGGTCACCCATCCCAGTACTACTCTCGCCCAAGCACGCTTAACTGCGGAGTTCTGATGGGATCCGGTGCTCTAGTGCTGGTATGGTCGCACACGTTAGAATTCTCCGACACTTTCTCTTTATGCCACTCGCCCCGAGGTGCGCTCTTCCAGCATGCGGGCTCCGTTTCAAATCAGATTAAGCAATTTTCGACGAAAATTTGGTCGACGGGCAACGGCCTGCTCGCCACGCCGCCCGGCTCTCCGCGGGGACCCCAGAGTGGGGATGCGGCTTTGATTTCGGGCGTGAGCGCGAAGTTATGTCTGCTTATGAGGCTTAGGACGCAGCGGCGCGTCTGACGCAGCCGCGCAAGCGGCGCCCGGTGATACGCGGCCGTAGGAGGTGCCTCGGCATCAGCGTGGCGCCTCGGGATCAGCGCGGCGCCTCGGGATCAGTGCGGCGCCTCGGGATCAGCGGCCGGAGAGAGTGCGCGCTCGCCGCCGGTAAAAAGTGGAGTTTCTGCACCGGGCGGCAAAAGTTGGGTGCAACACGAGGACTTCCCAGGAGGTCACCCATCCCAGTACTACTCTCGCCCAAGCACGCTTAACTGCGGAGTTCTGATGGGATCCGGTGCTCTAGTGCTGGTATGGTCGCACACGTTTGGATGAGTGCACGATATGACCTTATGGAGCTCGCGAGAAGGGTTGGAGAAATCCTATGCATCAGGTCACAACATATGTTTAGCGTGGCCATCAGATGGCTTATCTTCTTTACTCGCCGCACTCTCAGTCAGGTAATCAGCTTGTCCTGAGAGGCCGTAACCTCGGCTAGCACGGGGTCGAAGCCGTCGTTTCTCATAGGCTTTTCTGGACAATTGGAAGGGTTTTTAGAATTCTTCGGTGACATATCCATAAGGACGAAATTGCCGAAAGAGAAAAACCGCGATAACCTTTAAACGGAGTTGAATCTGGCCGATTTGAGAGCGCGGTATGATGTCGAACGGGTTCCCACTGTTCGCCAATGGATGGGCATCGCCGAGACCTTCCCGAAAACATATTGTGGGCGAAAATCAGACGATCGGATCAAAAGTTATGGCCATTTGAAGTTTGCGTGCGTTTTTGAACTAAACCACGCATCTTCATTGCCACTTTCCGTTCATCGTCCACTCATGATCCTCATGTCCCGTGTTCGTTCCGTTGATGCCAAAAATGCCACCAATTCCACGCCGCGCGAACTGAAGTGTGGGGGTGTTGCAGAGCGGACGGTTACTTCGGGTCACGAATGAACAAGCGGGAAAGGTGGTAACCGGTGCGCCTAGGGATCCTTGCACCCATGAAGCGCCGATGGATTAGCTCCCTCCCACGGCGCATCGGGATCCGCGATCAGAGGGAGCGCGCTTTCATCGGAGGTAAAAAAGGGGTGTTTCTCCACCCGAGCGGCAAAAGATGGGTGCAACACGAGGACTTCCCAGGAGGTCACCCATCCCAGTACTACTCTCGCCCAAGCACGCTTAACTGCGGAGTTCTGATGGGATCCGGTGCTCTAGTGCTGGTATGGTCGCACACGTTAGAATTCTCCGACACTTTCTCTTTATGCCACTCGCCCCGAGGTGCGCTCTTCCAGCATGCGGGCTCCGTTTCAAATCAGATTAAGCAATTTTCGACGAAAATTTGGTCGACGGGCAACGCCTGCTCGCCACGCCGCCCGGCTCTCCGCGGGGACCCCAGAGTGGGGATGCGGCTTTGATTTCGGGCGTGAGCGCGAAGTTATGTCTGCTTATGAGGCTTAGGACGCAGCGGCGCGTCTGACGCAGCCGCGCAAGCGGCGCCCGGTGATACGCGGCCGTAGGAGGTGCCTCGGCATCAGCGTGGCGCCTCGGGATCAGCGCGGCGCCTCGGGATCAGTGCGGCGCCTCGGGATCAGCGGCCGGAGAGAGTGCGCGCTCGCCGCCGGTAAAAAGTGAAGTTTCTGCACCGGGCGGCAAAAGTTGGGTGCAACACGAGGACTTCCCAGGAGGTCACCCATCCCAGTACTACTCTCGCCCAAGCACGCTTAACTGCGGAGTTCTGATGGGATCCGGTGCTCTAGTGCTGGTATGGTCGCACACGTTTGGATGAGTGCACGATATGACCTTATGGAGCTCGCGAGAAGGGTTGGAGAAATCCTATGCATCAGGTCACAACATATGTTTAGCGTGGCCATCAGATGGCTTATCTTCTTTACTCGCCGCACTCTCAGTCAGGTAATCAGCTTGTCCTGAGAGGCCGTAACCTCGGCTAGCACGGGGTCGAAGCCGTCGTTTCTCATAGGCTTTTCTGGACAATTGGAAGGGTTTTTAGAATTCTTCGGTGACATATCCATAAGGACGAAATTGCCGAAAGAGAAAAACCGCGATAACCTTTAAACGGAGTTGAATCTGGCCGATTTGAGAGCGCGGTATGATGTCGAACGGGTTCCCACTGTTCGCCAATGGATGGGCATCGCCGAGACCTTCCCGAAAACATATTGTGGGCGAAAATCAGACGATCGGATCAAAAGTTATGGCCATTTGAAGTTTGCGTGCGTTTTTGAACTAAACCACGCATCTTCATTGCCACTTTCCGTTCATCGTCCACTCATGATCCTCATGTCCCGTGTTCGTTCCGTTGATGCCAAAAATGCCACCAATTCCACGCCGCGCGAACTGAAGTGTGGGGGTGTTGCAGAGCGGACGGTTACTTCGGGTCACGAATGAACAAGCGGGAAAGGTGGTAACCGGTGCGCCTAGGGATCCTTGCACCCATGAAGCGCCGATGGATTAGCTCCCTCCCACGGCGCATCGGGATCCGCGATCAGAGGGAGCGCGCTTTCATCGGAGGTAAAAAAGGGGTGTTTCTCCACCCGAGCGGCAAAAGATGGGTGCAACACGAGGACTTCCCAGGAGGTCACCCATCCCAGTACTACTCTCGCCCAAGCACGCTTAACTGCGGAGTTCTGATGGGATCCGGTGCTCTAGTGCTGGTATGGTCGCACACGTTAGAATTCTCCGACACTTTCTCTTTATGCCACTCGCCCCGAGGTGCGCTCTTCCAGCATGCGGGCTCCGTTTCAAATCAGATTAAGCAATTTTCGACGAAAATTTGGTCGACGGGCAACGGCCTGCTCGCCACGCCGCCCGGCTCTCCGCGGGGACCCCAGAGTGGGGATGCGGCTTTGATTTCGGGCGTGAGCGCGAAGTTATGTCTGCTTATGAGGCTTAGGACGCAGCGGCGCGTCTGACGCAGCCGCGCAAGCGGCGCCCGGTGATACGCGGCCGTAGGAGGTGCCTCGGCATCAGCGTGGCGCCTCGGGATCAGCGCGGCGCCTCGGGATCAGTGCGGCGCCTCGGGATCAGCGGCCGGAGAGAGTGCGCGCTCGCCGCCGGTAAAAAGTGGAGTTTCTGCACCGGGCGGCAAAAGTTGGGTGCAACACGAGGACTTCCCAGGAGGTCACCCATCCCAGTACTACTCTCGCCCAAGCACGCTTAACTGCGGAGTTCTGATGGGATCCGGTGCTCTAGTGCTGGTATGGTCGCACACGTTTGGATGAGTGCACGATATGACCTTATGGAGCTCGCGAGAAGGGTTGGAGAAATCCTATGCATCAGGTCACAACATATGTTTAGCGTGGCCATCAGATGGCTTATCTTCTTTACTCGCCGCACTCTCAGTCAGGTAATCAGCTTGTCCTGAGAGGCCGTAACCTCGGCTAGCACGGGGTCGAAGCCGTCGTTTCTCATAGGCTTTTCTGGACAATTGGAAGGGTTTTTAGAATTCTTCGGTGACATATCCATAAGGACGAAATTGCCGAAAGAGAAAAACCGCGATAACCTTTAAACGGAGTTGAATCTGGCCGATTTGAGAGCGCGGTATGATGTCGAACGGGTTCCCACTGTTCGCCAATGGATGGGCATCGCCGAGACCTTCCCGAAAACATATTGTGGGCGAAAATCAGACGATCGGATCAAAAGTTATGGCCATTTGAAGTTTGCGTGCGTTTTTGAACTAAACCACGCATCTTCATTGCCACTTTCCGTTCATCGTCCACTCATGATCCTCATGTCCCGTGTTCGTTCCGTTGATGCCAAAAATGCCACCAATTCCACGCCGCGCGAACTGAAGTGTGGGGGTGTTGCAGAGCGGACGGTTACTTCGGGTCACGAATGAACAAGCGGGAAAGGTGGTAACCGGTGCGCCTAGGGATCCTTGCACCCATGAAGCGCCGATGGATTAGCTCCCTCCCACGGCGCATCGGGATCCGCGATCAGAGGGAGCGCGCTTTCATCGGAGGTAAAAAAGGGGTGTTTCTCCACCCGAGCGGCAAAAGATGGGTGCAACACGAGGACTTCCCAGGAGGTCACCCATCCCAGTACTACTCTCGCCCAAGCACGCTTAACTGCGGAGTTCTGATGGGATCCGGTGCTCTAGTGCTGGTATGGTCGCACACGTTAGAATTCTCCGACACTTTCTCTTTATGCCACTCGCCCCGAGGTGCGCTCTTCCAGCATGCGGGCTCCGTTTCAAATCAGATTAAGCAATTTTCGACGAAAATTTGGTCGACGGGCAACGGCCTGCTCGCCACGCCGCCCGGCTCTCCGCGGGGACCCCAGAGTGGGGATGCGGCTTTGATTTCGGGCGTGAGCGCGAAGTTTATGTCTGCTTATGAGGCTTAGGACGCAGCGGCGCGTCTGACGCAGCCGCGCAAGCGGCGCCCGGTGATACGCGGCCGTAGGAGGTGCCTCGGCATCAGCGTGGCGCCTCGGGATCAGCGCGGCGCCTCGGGATCAGTGCGGCGCCTCGGGATCAGCGGCCGGAGAGAGTGCGCGCTCGCCGCCGGTAAAAAGTGGAGTTTCTGCACCGGGCGGCAAAAGTTGGGTGCAACACGAGGACTTCCCAGGAGGTCACCCATCCCAGTACTACTCTCGCCCAAGCACGCTTAACTGCGGAGTTCTGATGGGATCCGGTGCTCTAGTGCTGGTATGGTCGCACACGTTTGGATGAGTGCACGATATGACCTTATGGAGCTCGCGAGAAGGGTTGGAGAAATCCTATGCATCAGGTCACAACATATGTTTAGCGTGGCCATCAGATGGCTTATCTTCTTTACTCGCCGCACTCTCAGTCAGGTAATCAGCTTGTCCTGAGAGGCCGTAACCTCGGCTAGCACGGGGTCGAAGCCGTCGTTTCTCATAGGCTTTTCTGGACAATTGGAAGGGTTTTTAGAATTCTTCGGTGACATATCCATAAGGACGAAATTGCCGAAAGAGAAAAACCGCGATAACCTTTAAACGGAGTTGAATCTGGCCGATTTGAGAGCGCGGTATGATGTCGAACGGGTTCCCACTGTTCGCCAATGGATGGGCATCGCCGAGACCTTCCCGAAAACATATTGTGGGCGAAAATCAGACGATCGGATCAAAAGTTATGGCCATTTGAAGTTTTGCGTGCGTTTTTGAACTAAACCACGCATCTTCATTGCCACTTTCCGTTCATCGTCCACTCATGATCCTCATGTCCCGTGTTCGTTCCGTTGATGCCAAAAATGCCACCAATTCCACGCCGCGCGAACTGAAGTGTGGGGGTGTTGCAGAGCGGACGGTTACTTCGGGTCACGAATGAACAAGCGGGAAAGGTGGTAACCGGTGCGCCTAGGGATCCTTGCACCCATGAAGCGCCGATGGATTAGCTCCCTCCCACGGCGCATCGGGATCCGCGATCAGAGGGAGCGCGCTTTCATCGGAGGTAAAAAAGGGGTGTTTCTCCACCCGAGCGGCAAAAGATGGGTGCAACACGAGGACTTCCCAGGAGGTCACCCATCCCAGTACTACTCTCGCCCAAGCACGCTTAACTGCGGAGTTCTGATGGGATCCGGTGCTCTAGTGCTGGTATGGTCGCACACGTTAGAATTCTCCGACACTTTCTCTTTATGCCACTCGCCCCGAGGTGCGCTCTTCCAGCATGCGGGCTCCGTTTCAAATCAGATTAAGCAATTTTCGACGAAAATTTGGTCGACGGGCAACGAGCCTGCTCGCCACGCCGCCCGGCTCTCCGCGGGGACCCCAGAGTGGGGATGCGGCTTTGATTTCGGGGCGTGAGCGCGAAGTTATGTCTGCTTATGAGGCTTAGGACGCAGCGGCGCGTCTGACGCAGCCGCGCAAGCGGCGCCCGGTGATACGCGGCCGTAGGAGGTGCCTCGGCATCAGCGTGGCGCCTCGGGATCAGCGCGGCGCCTCGGGATCAGTGCGGCGCCTCGGGATCAGCGGCCGGAGAGAGTGCGCGCTCGCCGCCGGTAAAAAGTGGAGTTTCTGCACCGGGCGGCAAAAGTTGGGTGCAACACGAGGACTTCCCAGGAGGTCAACCCATCCCAGTACTACTCTCGCCCAAGCACGCTTAACTGCGGAGTTCTGATGGGAATCCGGTGCTCTAGTGCTGGTATGGTCGCACACGTTTGGATGAGTGCACGATATGACCTTATGGAGCTCGCGAGAAGGGTTGGAGAAATCCTATGCATCAGGTCACAACATATGTTTAGCGTGGCCATCAGATGGCTTATCTTCTTTACTCGCCGCACTCTCAGTCAGGTAATCAGCTTGTCCTGAGAGGCCGTAACCTCGGCTAGCACGGGGTCGAAGCCGTCGTTTCTCATAGGCTTTTCTGGACAATTGGAAAGGGTTTTTAGAATTCTTCGGTGACATATCCATAAGGACGAAATTGCCGAAAGAGAAAAAACCGCGATAACCTTTAAACGGAGTTGAATCTGGCCGATTTGAGAGCGCGGTATGATGTCGAACGGGTTCCCACTGTTCGCCAATGGATGGGCATCGCCGAGACCTTCCCGAAAACATATTGTGGGCGAAAATCAGACGATCGGATCAAAAGTTATGGCCATTTGAAGTTTGCGTGCGTTTTTGAACTAAACCACGCATCTTCATTGCCACTTTCCGTTCATCGTCCACTCATGATCCTCATGTCCCGTGTTCGTTCCGTTGATGCCAAAAATGCCACCAATTCCACGCCGCGCGAACTGAAGTGTGGGGGTGTTGCAGAGCGGACGGTTACTTCGGGTCACGAATGAACAAGCGGGAAAGGTGGTAACCGGTGCGCCTAGGGATCCTTGCACCCATGAAGCGCCGATGGATTAGCTCCCTCCACGGCGCATCGGGATCCGCGATCAGAGGGAGCGCGCTTTCATCGGAGGTAAAAAAAGGGGTGTTTCTCCACCCGAGCGGCAAAAGATGGGTGCAACACGAGGACTTCCCAGGAGGTCACCCATCCCAGTACTACTCTCGCCCAAGCACGCTTAACTGCGGAGTTCTGATGGGATCCGGTGCTCTAGTGCTGGTATGGTCGCACACGTTAGAATTCTCCGACACTTTCTCTTTATGCCACTCGCCCCGAGGTGCGCTCTTCCAGCATGCGGGCTCCGTTTCAAATCAGATTAAGCAATTTTCGACGAAAATTTGGTCGACGGGCAACGGCCTGCTCGCCACGCCGCCCGGCTCTCCGCGGGGACCCAGAGTGGGGATGCGGCTTTGATTTCGGGCGTGAGCGCGAAGTTATGTCTGCTTATGAGGCTTAGGACGCAGCGGCGCGTCTGACGCAGCCGCGCAAGCGGCGCCCGGTGATACGCGGCCGTAGGAGGTGCCTCGGCATCAGCGTGGCGCCTCGGGATTCAGCGCGGCGCCTCGGGATCAGTGCGGCGCCTCGGGATCAGCGGCCGGAGAGAGTGCGCGCTCGCCGCCGGTAAAAAGTGGAGTTTCTGCACCGGGCGGCAAAAGTTGGGTGCAACACGAGGACTTCCCAGGAGGTCACCCATCCCAGTACTACTCCTCGCCCAAGCACGCTTAACTGCGGAGTTCTGATGGGATCCGGTGCTCTAGTGCTGGTATGGTCGCACACGTTTGGATGAGTGCACGATATGAACTTATGGAGCTCGCGAGAAGGGTTGGAGAAATCCTATGCATCAGGTCACAACATATGTTTAGCGTGGCCATCAGATGGCTTATCTTCTTTACTCGCCGCACTCTCAGTCAGGTAATCAGCTTGTCCTGAGAGGCCGTAACCTCGGCTAGCACGGGGTCGAAGCCGTCGTTCCTCATAGGCTTTTCTGGACAATTGGAAGGGTTTTTAGAATTCTTCGGTGACATATCCATAAGGACGAAATTGCCGAAAGAGAAAAACCGCGATAACCTTTAAACGGAGTTGAATCTGGCCGATTGAGAGCGCGGTATGATGTCGAACGGGTTCCCACTGTTCGCCAATGGAATGGGCATCGCCGAGACCTTCCCGAAAACATATTGTGGGCGAAAATCAGACGATCGGATCAAAAGTTATGGCCATTTGAAGTTTGCGTGCGTTTTTGAACTAAACCACGCATCTTCATTGCCACTTTCCGTTCATCGTCCACTCATGATCCTCATGTCCCGTGTTCGTTCCGTTGATGCCAAAAATGCCACCAATTCCACGCCGCGCGAACTGAAGTGTGGGGGTGTTGCAGAGCGGACGGTTACTTCGGGTCACGAATGAACAAGCGGGAAAGGTGGTAACCGGTGCGCCTAGGGATCCTTGCACCCATGAAGCGCCGATGGATTAGCTCCCTCCCACGGCGCATCGGGATCCGCGATCAGAGGGAGCGCGCTTTCATCGGAGGTAAAAAAGGGGTGTTTCTCCACCCGAGCGGCAAAAGATGGGTGCAACACGAGGACTTCCCAGGAGGTCACCCATCCCAGTACTACTCTCGCCCAAGCACGCTTAACTGCGGAGTTCTGATGGGATCCGGTGCTCTAGTGCTGGTATGGTCGCACACGTTAGAATTCTCCGACACTTTCTCTTTATGCCACTCGCCCCGAGGTGCGCTCTTCCAGCATGCGGGCTCCGTTTCAAATCAGATTAAGCAATTTTCGACGAAAATTTGGTCGACGGGCAACGGCCTGCTCGCCACGCCGCCCGGCTCTCCGCGGGGACCCCAGAGTGGGGATGCGGCTTTGATTTCGGCGTGAGCGCGAAGTTATGTCTGCTGATGAGGCTTAGGACGCAGCGGCGCGTCTGACGCAGCCGCGCAAGCGGCGCCGGTGATACGCGGCCGTAGGAGGTGCCTCGGCATCAGCGTGGCGCCTCGGGATCAGCGCGGCGCCTCGGGATCAGTGCGGCGCTCGGGATCAGCGGCCGGAGAGAGTGCGCGCTCGCCGCTGGTAAAAAGTGGAGTTTCTGCACCGGGCGGCAAAAGTTGGGTGCAACACGAGGACTTCCCAGGAGGTCACCCATCCCAGTACTACTCTCGCCCAAGCACGCTTAACTGCGGAGTTCTGATGGGATCCGGTGCTCTAGTGCTGGTATGGTCGCACACGTTTGGATGAGTGCACGATATGACCTTATGGAGCTCGCGAGAAGGGTTGGAGAAATCCTATGCATCAGGTCACAACATATGTTTAGCGTGGCCATCAGATGGCTTATCTTCTTTACTCGCCGCACTCTCAGTCAGGTAATCAGCTTGTCGTGAGAGGCCGTAACCTCGGCTAGCACGGGGTCGAAGCCGTCGTTTTCTAGGTTTTCTGGACAATTGGAAGGGTTTTTAGAATTCTTCGGTGACATATCCATAAGGACGAAATTGCCGAAAGAGAAAAACCGCGATAACCTTTAAACGGAGTTGAATCTGGCCGATTTGAGAGCGCGGTATGATGTCGAACGGGTTCCCACTGTTCGCCAATGGATGGGCATCGCCGAGACCTTCCCGAAAACATATTGTGGGCGAAAATCAGACGATCGGATCAAAAGTTATGGCCATTTGAAGTTTGCGTGCGTTTTTGAACTAAACACGCATCTTCATTGCCACTTTCCGTTCATCGTCCACTCATGATCCTCATGTCCCGTGTTCGTTCCGTTGATGCCAAAAATGCCACCAATTCCACGCCGCGCGAACTGAAGTGTGGGGGTGTTGCAGAGCGGACGGTTACTTCGGGTCACGAATGAACAAGCGGGGGAAAGGTGGTAACCGGTGCGCCTAGGGATCCTTGCACCATGAAGCGCCGATGGATTAGCTCCCTTCCACGGCGCATCGGGATCCGCGATCAGAGGGAGCGCGCTTTCGTCGGAGGTAAAAAAGGGGTGTTTCTCACCCGAGCGGCAAAAGATGGGTGCAACACGAGGACTTCCCAGGAGGTCACCATCCCAGTACTA
>JAWHQI010001344.1:0-87780 GCA_033032865.1 Dactylorhiza incarnata | reverse complement strand
CCCCCCCCCCCCCCCCCCCCCCCCCCCCCCCCCCCCCCCCCCCCCCCCCCCCCCCCCCCCCCCCCCCCCCCCCCCCCCCCCCCCCCCCCCCCCCCGTCGCCGGAGCGTCGCCAACCCCGCCCCGAGCCTTGCCCAGGCTTGGGAGGGGCTATCCACGACACCTGCACCCTCAGCACCGGTGCTGGCGCTGCAGGAGTAGGCCCCCACCCGGGGACCTGAGCTCCGACAAAAGGAGGCGGCGGGGCCACTGGAGGATGCGCCTCCGGCGGCACCTACACCCTTTCCACCTCCCTCCCAATTTCCTGTACGGGGTAAGGGCCACCCCCGACGGCGGCCGGCGGCCAGCGGCCAGCGGCGGCATGCCGCCGGACCCCCGCCGGAGGTTAGCCCCCTCCCCGGCGCCCCAGCCAGGGGAGGCAGGGGAGGCTCCCCCAGCAGAGGCGGCGGCACAGCAAGCCTGCAAGGCGCATGCAGGTTGCGCCCCTGCCCCCGCCCCCTTTCTCTTTCACATTCTGGCGGTGGCCGGCGGCGCCAAGTCGCCGGACCACCACCGGAGTGGTCGCCGGCCCCCGGCGCATAGACCAGGGGCAGCGCCGGCCCCAGCCGGCCGCTGCCCGGCGGCGGCAGCGGCAGCCTCCCGCGGCATCCCCACTGGGATAGCGGGAGCCGTCCGATCTCCACCAGGAGATCGGGCAGCTCCCGTTTCCTGGTTTCCCGCCCCCGCCTCCACTTGTGTGCCCCCCACAGCGTATCCACTGCAGATCCGCTGTGGGGACCCCAGGACAGCGCGCGATGCTCCCCCTGCTTTCCTTTTTTTCTATCCGCACACCACTCTCCCTTTCCCTTTCTTATTTTTTGAGATAAACCTGGGCCTCTAGGGCAAAAACTCCCAACATGAAAATTGTTCCCCACTCAGAGGGGCATCTCCTGTAATTGTTTGAGATTCTTAGGTGGAGTTTTGCTATTTTTAAACCCCTATACAAGGTTTATTTTAAAGAATTAAAAGCTCAAATGAGTTTGTAAAATTCCCAAAAAATTATTGGCTCTAATTTAGGGTATTTTGCAACTACTACCAAAGTTTGAAGGTGTGACCTTTTCGTTTGGTCCTTTAGAAGTCTTTTACGAGCAAAATAAATGCACTAAAGTGAGCGAAATTAATTAAGATAAATTGGTGGACTCGCGACGCGTATTTTACCTACATAACAAGGTTATGATTATTGATTTTAGAAATCAACTAAGTAAAGTGACGACGCGCAATTTAGGTCGAACTCGCGAGGCGACACTACCAAATCAATAACGGCAAGATATTTGAAAATGTGAACATAAGAAATCTCATAAAGTATAAGTCAACTCCGATTGATAACTAAAATAAACAAGCTCCTATGATCGGAGAAGAGAGCCCTATGAACGGGGATTGAACGGAACTTCCTCCTAAGAATGGAGTCGACTTTGAAGCCTCCTGTTATGGAGTGATTGGACTACTAACCCTTTTTATTTAATATGCTCTCCAGTCTCATACTGGTCCTGTATTTGCTTTCTGCATTTATTCTTTAAATCCAGTCTCGCACTGATCCCCCTACTTATGCTTTCTATTTATTCTTGTAGCAATCCAGTCTCGCACTGGTCCCCTTACTTATATTTATGTTCGTGCATTTCCGGTAATCTAGTCTCGCACTGGTCCTGTATTTCGGCCCCAGCTTCCGGCCTTTCTTACTGCTTATGTTGCACTTTATATATTTTAGTACTAACCTCGGTCCTACGCTGGCAAGCGGTGCTTCTCCTCCTTTCTGTGAGGCCTTAGTTGGGGAAAACCCAGAGTTGAGTCCCTCCTCCTATGTTAACCCCAAATAAGGAGCCCTTCTACCTCCATGCCTCCCGGTCAAAAGTCGAGTTACCGGTCGAGTTAAGAATGTCGTGTCGGACTTAAAGCGCTTACTCTCGTTTAAGCTAATGGAAGGTTGTTTTGAAAGTGGCGGGTCGGTCACGACCACAGACTGTTCATACCGGTGCGGGAGGGTTGATGACTCATGGCGACAGGGAGATGTGCACCACGGGTTATCACCACTCCGAACCCGCAGTTTTGCCTCCACTGGTCGACCTAAATTTCAGAATCGTCGGATGTTGCTCACATCCAGTTAGTACACCAAGTTGTACGAGATGGCCTGAGTGATACGGTACGACTACATTCAGAAGTGGCAGGACTGGCCACTTTCACTGACGGCCACATCGGTGAGGCCCGCGGGGTTCACTACCCTGCTTGAAGCAAAGCGGTCCAAGCTGTATCGACATAGGGTTTTGTGTGTGCAGGTTTGAATACCTGGGTGCGAGTGTGCGCAAGATAGAATTATCTTTATTACGTACTGCGCGTCTATATTACCTTGCGGAAATTATGGTTGGTAGGCCCTATTGATATATATATATGTATATCTGTTTACCTGCTGCTAACCCTCTACCTTGCTTCGGCTATTTATTCATGTGCTTTTGCCCGCCCCAGGATATGGATCCGGGGAGGGACTGTGTTTTCCACTTAGCTCTGTGACTAGCGGTTATTCTTATAACCATTCATAGGAGATGGGACAGCGCGAAGCCACCGCACCGCAGGATGAGTTACCGGCCTTAGAGATGGCCCGATTGGATACTCCAGCCTCGCCCCTGTCTTCCGCGACGTGGGCCCTAGAGTGTAGAACTAGCTTGGGAATATTTTGTTATGGTTATGTGTAGCCCACGAGGCAGATGTTGTAAACAATAGGCCTCTATTAGAACACGGCCTTTTCCTCTTTATAAATATAAGATGTGTACTTAGTTTGTCTGCCTCTATTGCTTCCGCTATGTGAATCTGATGTGTTGTTGTGATTCTTGCGCCTGACAAGGCAACCACTCAGTGCTGGAAAGGATGGGTCGTTGCCACCCGAGAAATGCTAAGTGGCCATCCTTAGGCTGTAAGTCCCCCTCTCCCTGAATCGGGTTCAGTTCGGGGGGAGGGTCGTACAGAGGTGATGGTAAGCAACATCCGCATCGATTCCAGTCATGTCTGCGGCGCTCCAGGCGAAGATGTCTGCATTCTCCTGGATGCAGGATAAGATCCGGTCCTTATCCTCCATCTCCACCTCCCCGCTGACCTTTACGTTCTCGAGCCTCCCACTGTGAGGTTCGAGCAGGGATCGCAATGTGTCCTCCATGTGTGACACCAACATTTCAAGTAAGTTTTCGTAACTTTATTAAAATATAAATTATCCCCTATGATGAAAAAACTCAGTTAGTTTTGGTTATTGCCATTTCTGTTTTTTCCAACTTTTTGTGTGTTTTCTTTCAATGAATATTTTTGGCGAAAAAAAAAATTCGGCGGAGTTTTGTTTTGATATTTCATTGGAGCATAAAATCCTATTTGCATACATATATTCAAAACACCACATGGAGCCAATTGGGTTTAAAGTTTCGATTTAGTATTTCTGGGCATGCTGATGACTAATTATATCATTAAGAGAAGTGACTAGTTTTCTTTTATTGGATGTGCACGACCGGAGCGCTGGATTGACTTAACTTGGGGTTTTAAGGGTTAGATGGTATTTGCATTATGCTTTAATTATGGTGGATTAATGAGTTAAATGATGGTTTATTTTATGAGAGGCGATAGTGAATGAGCTGGATAAAATCGAGAAGGCTCGATTCTTTCTTTATTTTACTTTGCCTGGTGTTTTTTTCTCATTCCCGTTCCCATCCCCAGCTATGGTTGGCGGTTCTCTCTTCCTCTCCCTCCTCTTCTCCCATCCCTCTCTTTCTTTAACAATGTCGAAGGTGATTCCTTTCCGGCTATAGGGATAGGAGTTGGCAGAGAATTATCTTGAGCTTTGCATAGTTGGGTTGGTCCTGGAGTGTTGAAATTGTGCATTAGGTTCTTCTACTTCACTGTAAGCTTTCTTCCTTCTCTTCCCCTCTTCTACCCTCTACATCGATGATGATTTCATGCCAAGGGAAAATTTTGGGTTCCTATTTTGGGAGATTTTTGTGTTGCGGGCCGGCTGTTACCGTCTATACTAACATGTTTATTGGGTTGGGGGACATTTATGACCGTCATGGTTTTCTTTTCTCATAGTTTCAAGTTCAAGTTTTTCTCACTGAACAATGATGCTGGAAATAGTTTCTTGTTAGTAACCGGATGTGTTGATGAGAATTGAATGTCATTTATTTGTTGTTATTAAATAATTTTTAAAGTGGAGTTTTTTTTGCTGTGGTTGGCCGACTCCTGCAGTTTCACTTTTCAGATATGGTTCATCTGAGATTATATAAAATAAAGGGAGTATTTATATAAAATAAAGGGGTATTTGTTGTGCATGGTTGACTCTGCTTTTATTTCCCTAAAAGGATGCATGTGTTTGAATGTGGGTTATGTTTAATGGTTGGTTACAAGTGTCGAATTTGGAGAGTGTTGCATTGCATGTGTATTATTTTGGAGGTTTGATATATACCAAGATTTAAAGAGTATGAGTCACAATTTCAAATTTTTGATTTTGTTTAGAGGTTCTCACCTAAGGTTTTCTTCCTTATACAACCCCTATAAAAGTCTAAATCAACATTAAGCGTCATCAGCATAGCTACTGAAAGGTTCAACCCCGATATAGAAGATGCCTGATAATACAATGCCTAATTATTGATATCGCGAAGATGACATCCAAAGATAGGTGCGATGATGAACCGAGGTGTGATAAAGGGAAGGAAAAGATGGCGATGAGAACTGTCTCTGTAATGTATGCTTTATTTCCGTACATTTATGTACTTGAACAATTACTTTAAAGTTATAAAATTTGTTTTGCATGCGCTCACATGGATTTCCTTTGCATGGAATATATTCGATGTTTTATATCACTGACAATCAAAATCGCCAAATATGGCCCTGAGCGAGATTTCAAACAAGCGATTCAACTTCTGAGGGGAATACTAAACAAATAACCAACTCCACATATATTATTGAAATGAACCCGAAGAAAGTAAAATGTATAACTGCATCAATGCATGAGCAATGTTAAGGGTAAGAGTGAAAATGATTGCACAAAATTGTTACTGATGATTTCCAAATCAGTCGGTCGAAAGGCACAAACGCGTGATGAACGTACTGATTTGGAAATTAATGACCCTAAGAGGTCGGGCCCAAAGACTGATATGATGAACACCGGTACTGATACCCTTAACGTTACCTAAAAGTATGAAACAAATATTATAAGAATGATTATTATTAAGATGCCTAAAGAACATTGAAACACAAATGTACTTACAGATGATGAACGATGAAATATTGTTCACTGTACCACTATTTACCGTTCTTTACATATATATCATTTACTATGCCACTGATTTTTACTATCTTGTACTGAGAAACTATGACATTGCTTACATACTGTCTTGTGTTTTCTTGAGTACTATGTTGCACTCAAAATATGCATATTGTTATTATTAACTCTTCTTTGTTTGTTTGGACAACGGATTAAAGAGGTAAATTCTCGCTTAGTCTTTGTGAAAGACTAAAACTTTATATTTCTAACATTTTAGGAGCAGAGAATTCGCAAGACAGTCATCGCTAGATACCTGTCCGGATGGTGCCATGATCATGGAGGTGATGTTGTTGCCTTTTGTAGTTTTGCTTTGTAGAGTCCTGGATAATAACTGTTGTTGTAGAGCTTGATATAAATATATACATGGTTATGAGTCTCCATTTTGTGTACATTATGTTATGTGATATTGGAGATCTGGGAAATTCAACGCATATATGTAACATATGCTCAAAATGAATGAAACTTCTACTTTTGTTTTGTACATATGTTTACTCATTGTGAGAAAAAATTATATGATGAAATGCGCCAAATGCTTTCTAAAACATTGTTTATGATATTACTGTGTAATGTCGCGGTCTGTGGGTCGTTACAATTTAGTGGAGTCAAAGCCAGGTTTTAATGTCTTTGGCCACAATGAGTATTAACATAAACATACGCACAAAATAAAATGTGAGCATATCTTGCTTTATGTGGTTTCTTATAATCCATGATCATGTCTTGTTCCGTCTTATAGGAACGTACTCATGCTTATTTTGTTCGTAAGTCGTGTGGAGGTAAGAGGAACCTAAAGTAGCCAAGGAGGCAATGTCTGAGGGAAGTGATAATGGAAATGCGGAGCATGCACAACCATAGGCTGCGTAACAAGCACAACCGCAGTTGGCAAAACATTGCTCGCCTTCTTGTCGAGGCCATTAAAATGTCGCGAGATGTTCCTCCTTCTGTGCCACCAACAGAATCAGGACGGCAATCGCAGCAAAAGTAACTTGATGTGGATTTAAGGCAATTCCTGGAGTTAAATCCACTTATTTTTCACGGTGGTCTCTCTCCCTTGGAGACAGAGGATTGGATCACTTCCTTGGAAACCATCTTTGAAGTGATGAACTGTCCTAACAATATAACGGTGAGCCTAGAAACATTTTTACTTGAAGGGGAAGCTAAGCGGTGGTGGACTCATATGCGTAGTAGGTTGACATTTCCATGGCAGGAAAGTATTTCTTGGGCTACTTTTGTGCAGAATTTCACTAGTTGGTTTGTGCCTGAGTTGGAGAAGAAGTTGCTTCTTGATAAGTTCATGCGTTTAGTGTAGGGCAGCGGTTTCAGTGCTTTAATATGAACTGGAGTTTACCAACTTAGCTTATTATGTTGGATCTTTTGGGCCTGCTAAGAAGGAGAGGTTGTAGATTTCAAGAAGGGATGTGTGATAATATATGATCCATTCTAGTGCCATTAGAAATAACTAATTACGAAGCTTTAGTGCAAAAAGATCATATGATGGAGATAGATGCAGAGAAAACTCAAAAAGGAAATAAATGGTGAAAAAGGGATCAATGGGAGCACAGTGTAGGGAGATCTCGAGTCAAACTGTCGACTCTTGGAATAGAAAGAATGAAGCAGGCATGCCTCGGTCTGTGGATTTTGGTAGTGTGACACAGTCCAAAAAGGAGAAGTGTGTGAGGTGTGGAAAGGCGATAATGGATTTCATGTCAAGGGAAAATTAGGGCTCTATTTTGGGAGTTGTTTGTGCTGTTGGCCGACTGTTACCATCATACTTACATGTTTATTGGGGGCATTAATGGTAGCCATGATTTTCTTTTCTCATATTTTCAAGTTAGAGTTTTTCTCACTAAACATTGATGCTGAAAATAGTTTCTTGTTAGTAGTAGGTTGTGTTGAGGGGAATTGGATTTCATTTATTTGTGGCTACTAAATGATTTCTAAAGTGGGGATTTTTTTTGTGGTTGGCTGACTGTTGAAGTTTCACTTTCAAGGTATGCTTCATTTGATATTATATAAACTAAATGGAGTATTTATACAGAATAAAGGAGGTATTTGTTATGCATGGCCGACTGCTGCTTTTGTTTCCCTAAAAGGTTGCAGGTGTTTAAATGGGGGTTATGTATAATGGTTGGTTACATGTATCAAATTTTGGGAGTGTTGCATTGCATGTGTATTATTTTGGAGCTTGATATATACAAAGATTTAAAAAGTACGAGTCATAATTTTAGATTTTTCGTTTTGTTTAGAGGTTCCCCGCTAAGGTTTTCTTCCTTAGACAACCCCTATAAGTCTAAATCAACATTAAGTGTCATCGTCGTAGGTATTGAAAGGTGCAACCCTGATATAGAAGATGCCTGGTAATATGATGTCTAATTACAGATATCACGAAGGATGGCAACTAAAAATAGGCGCGACGATGACCCGGGGCGTGATAAAGGGAAGGAAAAGATGACGGTGAGAAGCGTCTCTTTAATGTATGCTTTATTTTTGTACTTTTATGTACTTGCATAATTACTTTAAAGTTATAAAATATGTTTTGCATGCGCACACATGGATTTCTTTTGCATAGAATATATTCGATGTTTTATATTACTGACAATCTAAATCGCTGAATATGGCCATGCACAAGATTTCAAACAAGTGATTCAACTTCTGAGGGGAATAATAAATAAATAACCAACTTCAAATATATTATAAAAATGAACCCAAACAAAGTAAAATGAATAAATGCATCGATGCATAGGCAATGTTAAGGGTATGAATGAAAACGATTGAGCGAGAATGTTACCGATGATTTCAAAATCAGTCAGTCGAAAGGCACAAATGCATGATGAACGTACTAATTTGGACATTCATGACCTTGAGGGGTCGGCCCAAAGACTAAAATACTGAATATTAATACCCTTAATATTACCTAAAAGTATGAAACAAATATTATAAGAATGATTATGATTAAGCGACCTAAAGAACATTGAAACACAAATTTACTTACTGATGATGAATTGGATACGATGAAATATTGTTCATTGTACCACTGTTTACCATTCTTTACATAGAAATCATTTACTATGCCACTTATCTTTATTGTCTTGTACAAATACACTATGATATTGCTTACATACTGTTACTCTATACTGTCTTGTGTTTTCTTGAGTACTATGCTGCATTGAAAATATTCATATTGTTATCATTAACTCTACTATGTTTGCTTGTACAGCGGATTAAAGCTGTAAGTTCTCGCTTAGTCTTTGTGAAAGACTAAATATTTATATTTCTAACATTGTGGGAGCAGAGAATCCGCAAGCCAGTTATCGTTCAATACCTATCCGGATGGTGCCAGGATTGTGGAGGCGTTGTACGTAGTTGTATTTTGTAGTTTTGCTTAGTCGAGTCCTAAATAGTAGTTGTTGTAGAGCTTGATGTATATGTATGCATGGTTATGAGTCTCCATTTTGTGTGTGTTATGTTATGTGATATTGGAGATCTGAGAAATTCTGCGCATGTATGCAACATATGCTCTAAATGAATGAAACTTCTACCTTTGTTTTGTACATATGTTTACTCACTGTGAGAAATAATTGTATGATGAAATGCGCTAAATGATTTCTGAAACATTATTTATAATATTACTGTGTATTATGGCAGTCTGCAAGCCATTACACCATCGACTTTCTGAACATCACGAAGTCGCTCTGCATTACGAACTTGCTTGACGGGTGCGAGTTATCTTGGTCATTTCAATGCTCTCCATGTTCAGTCATGGCATCATCGTGTGAGATTTTCTTCACAAGCTACGATCCACACTCACCGCACACAAAATGTTGAAACTTGGATATCGGTTCAATGGAGTTCGGATCAAGAGGGTGTAGCTTGTGTTACTCGACCCACAGTCGGACTCCAAAGACTAAGTATTCTAAGCCTAGATATGACCCTCACCGATTGAATATTAGAATGCCTACTCATAGACCCGCGAGCTGTAGCGAGAAGGTCTCGCCACACGCTGAAGTTCTCTTTTTAACTTCCCCTCTTTAAACCAAAAGATGAGCTTGACACCTCAGACAACATAGAGAAAAGCTTAGAACGCATGAGCTCTAGGAGTTGGGTCTGCCTTTTCTGAGGTGCTATGTGGTCTTATTTATTGGGAAAACATCATGATGGTATATTGGTCTTATTGTTCTGCGGGTAGCGTTCTCCGCCTTAACCAAAAAGCTATTCTCAGACTTAAATGGTTTGCGGATAGCCATCCTCACCTTAACAAAAATACTAATCATTGACCCAAACGGTCTGTAGATACCCATTCTAGCTTTCAAGAGATGGCTGCTCACTGATCTAGGCGAGTCTGAATGTTGGACCGGCCCTGACTCGCCTATCCTACTCAACGGTGAGTCTGATTGTCCTACCCAAACTCGCCCTTACAGCCTTGCTTGGCGGCGAGTCCGACTGTCTTGCCTGGATTCACCAATAAAACATAGGTTGGGCCCGCTCTTACTGTGGTTTATTGGGATGAAACTTCCTTCTGCTCGCTGAATATGGGTTGTACAATATAGACTTCTTCCTCTTATATAGTCTATAAGTAGAAGAGGAAAAAGAACCTACATATAAGCCAATTGGCTATATATATAAGAATAAGCTTCTTCTATATTAGGCTCCTTCTATATGTGCTTCTTCTAATAAGCTAGATAGGCATAAAACTTATATAGGCTATAAGAAGATGCTTATATAACAAACATAATATTGCGTAATTTTATTAACATATATAGACTAATATAGGATTGATCTATATAAGCTATGTGTATAATAATAACTCAATATGAGAAGAAGAACCCTATAGAATTAAGTTATACGTTTGAATATAAGCTTACATAGGAATCCTATAGAAGAAGAAGTCTATACAGACATAAGCTCTATATGTAAAAGCTCTGACAAGCCTATATAGAAGAATAAGACTTATATAATATATTTGCTTCTTCTTCTATTTAAGTTTAAGTTTAGCCTATTGAGGCTTCTTCACTTGTTATTCTTCTTATACCTAAGCTTATATATAGAGAATTAGAAGAGGAAGAAGAAACTTATATATGTTTATTAAGAACAAGACAATATAAACTTTTACATAGGTGCAAATAACCTCTACTTACTCCCCCAAAAATTCCACACATTTTGACTAAGAAAAGATCCCTTGCAAATTTTTAAAGAAATCAGAGTTTTGTCCTATTTTAAATCCTTAAAATAGCAAATCAAGTCCAAAAATAATTGAACCTTTACAGAGGACCTATCGTGCCCTTATAGCGCTATCGCAAATTCTTCAGGCCCTTTTGAAATTCCAAGTAGCCTTTGCTAAATTATTTAGGCTCCAAGTTACCACTAAATAAATTCATAAATATAGCATGAATGCCTTACAAATATCCAAACTTTTCCATAATGTGTGATCTAGCCTCCCAAGCTTCCCATAATTTTGGGAGATATTTTGGAGGAGAGAGTAATTCATTATTAATTTAAAACATAGATTTTAAGCATCTAGAAATAGTGAACCTTTTGCGAAAATTCTTAAATAATTATAGGGGGGTGTAGGGCAATATAAGGAAGCTTACCAAATTTTCTCAGAATTTTTCATTTTTGTTAAGGCCCTCTGATAATTTAAAAACTGAAAAATTTCCCCCTTTTTAATTATTAAAAATCTCTAATTATATCAGAAAATTCTCAAACAATTTCTGTAGATAGCCACTACCATAGTCCCCAATATTGATGTTCAACGTTTTTCTATTGGAGCAAGAAATCAGCCTTAGAAAATAGGTAAATAAATAAAAACAAAAAACAACTTGCACTGGTCTTGAAGATCAATGCAGAGCTGGGATGGGGTCGCGCTAAAGGGAAGATTTCGGCCCCACAGTGGATCCGCCTCCGATCCGCTGTGGGGCTAATGATTTTTAAGAATATCAGGGTCGTTGGATATCGAGGATGAGATCCAACGGCTCCTGTAGCAAGGCGGAGGCTGGATGTTTGTGGGCCCCCTCCGCCATCATCCGGCCAGTGACTCGTCGTACCACCGCCTCCGGCCAGCTCGCCGGAGGAAGGCGCACCTCCCAACGGTGGTCCGGCGGCCTGGCGCTGCCGCCGGCCGCGGGAGGAGCCCTCAGAGAGCTCAACCCTCGGTTTTCGCCAGAGTGGCGCCTGCTCGGGGGTGCCCTTGCCTGAGGCATCCCGGAGAGGGTCATCGACCCCTCTCCGGCGAGGTAGGGCTCCCTTGAGAGCCTAGCAGGGCTCGGGAGCCCTGCATGCAGGGTTGAAGAGGAAGGGTGGCGGGGTGGCTGAGGTAGCTCGGGTTCATCTTCTCCGGCTCCGGCGAGCATGTGGGAGGGCGGGCTGGTTTCGAAAACACCCAGGGGGCTCTGGAGGAGGTGGTGAAGGAGCTGCTCTAAGGAAAGGCCATGAGAGGCCTTAAATAGGCAGTCAGGAGCACCCCATCCCACCTTTCCTTCTCTCTCTCTCGGCTTTGGTTTCACCCAACCATGGTGTAACTGTAACATCCGGACTTTTATTGGGTCCCTAGACCCTAGTGGACCCAATAAAAGTAAACTCATGAATAGGGGATATTATGCTAGGAAACTCTGATTTGACTTCTGTCAGTTCCGTTAGACTCGTATGACCAATACGAGCGCAACGGAATTTGTTCCATCCCGATCCGAGGTTGTTTAGTGAAAACGACCGTTTTGAGTATCGTAGCGCGTCACAAACACACTAGTGTGGAATAGTGACCAAACGTACTCCAATTTGACTTCTGTCAGTCCTGTTAAACTCGTATGACCAATACGAGCGCAACGGAATTCGTTCCATCCCGATCCGAGGTCGTTTAGGGAAAGCGACCGTTTTGAGTATCGTAGTGCGTCACAACCACACTATTGTGTAAAAGTGACCAAATGTACTCCGATTTGACTTCTGTCAGTTCCGTTAGACTCGTATGACCAATACGAGCGCAACGGAATTTGTTCCATCCCGATCCGAGGTCATTTAGAAAAAAATGACCGTTTTGGCGTTGTACGCTCGGCCTCAATCCCCCGACCTCCTTCTCCATAAGAGGGGCACTCAACCCCTCCTATCACCCAACTGCGCTGCAGCGCAGTTGGGTGATAGGAGGGGTTGAGTGCCCCTCTTATGGAGAAGGAGGTCGGGGGATTGAGGACGAGCGTGCAACGCCTCGCCGACCTCAACAACCCGCCACGTGGCAGTGATGGGTCTGTGTGGCCCGATGGCCAGTGGGCCTGGAGTGTGACTGCCACGTGGAGATGGGTTGGATCGGTGGACTGTAGTCAACCGTGGAGTGGGGGTTGAGCGCCCCCTTCAACAATGCGCATCACAACCACACTATTGTGGAATAGTGACCAAACGTACTCCGATTTGACTTATGTCAGTTCCATTAGACTCGTATGACCAATACAAGAGCAACAGAATTCGTTCCATCCCGATCCGAGGTCGTTTAGGGAAAATAACTATTTTGAGTGTTGTAGCGCGTCGCAACCACATTATTGTAAATTAGTGACCAGGCGTACTCAGAATTGACTCCCGTTAGTTCCGTTAAACTCGTATGGTCCATACGAGCGCCATGGAACTCATTAAACTCTAATCCGAGGTCACAATACGGGCAGGTGGTCGTTGCCTTCCCTTCCTCCCGATGAAAGTCACAATACGGCAACGCCACCCCCTGTTGGATCTGATGGCACCCTTAGAGGGGGGTGAATAAGGGGTTTACTATTTTAAGGTAAACTGATAGATTTTACCAAAACAGAAAAACTTTTTTGCTTTGTCGCTACCGCCTGGCGTTAAGAGTTAATGTTGTCGTTAACTCTCCAGAAAAAAAAGTGTTTTTACAGAAATATTCAAAATGATTTTCTTTATGAAATATAATTACAGAAAAATTAGATATACTAAAAAAGGATTTTATATATCACAAAATGATTACAAGGATATAATTTCAATAACGCTTGAAATTGGAGGCGACAACTTGAAAATCACTTTTTGTTCCTTCACCGGCCCTTCTCCCAAGAACCGGTTGGCTATAGCCTATCTATCCCTAGATAAGGCCTCTAGCCACCCCCTAGATCTACCCTTGACCTAGTCGCCATGCACAAGGCGGCAAATTACCCCCTAGGCCGCACAAGGACCTAGTGCCACACGCAAGGTGGCGAATTACTACCGTTACAAGAAAATATAAAAGGATAAAAATAAAATTAGAACAAATGACTCCCTAGAATGAAGAGTTTTGAAGGAGATGTTGAAGATACGCCATGACCATGTCGGGGTTGAAGCGAGCGTCCTTCTTCAAATTTGCCGTTGGAAATATCCTTCTCACTCTTGTTCCTCAATGTTGGTGTCCGGGAGTTCTCTCTGGATTCTGAATGAAATGCTCTCTCAGATCTCTGGAATGAAGGCTTCAATGCATCTTTATCTTGAGCAAACGAAATCAGGTCTTAAATAGACACAGGAGCTACAACGCGGCGTTAAGAGTTAACACCAGCGTTAAGCATCGTGTACGGCAGTTGCTGAGATCGTGCAAACCATCGGGATCATGGCAGAAACAAATTTCGCCAAATGAAACTCATTTCGTCAAACGGAATCCTATTTCGTCAACCGCAACCGTCGGGATCGTGGTAGAAGCTAATTTCGTCGAACGAAACTCATTTCATCGAACGCAATTTTGTCAAGCACAATTTGGTCGAGCACAAGTTCATTTCATCGAACGGAATCTCCTTTCGTCGAACGCCTTCAAATTCGTCGAACGCAATTTCGTCAAGCGCAATTTCGTCGAGCGTAAGTTCATTTCGTCGAACAAAATCTCCTTTCGTTGAACGCCTTCAGATTTCGTCGAACGCGGTTTCATTGACCGGCATTTCTTCTCGACGGTTTCCTTCTCAGCGGTTTCCTTCTCAGCGGTTTCCTTCTCAGCGGTTGTTAACGCGAGGCGTTAACAACTAGCGCGAGCGGTAGCTCTCTTTTCAAAGAATCGTCATCAATCAGCATCCTGTTCATAGGGTTATATAACTATAGTACCTGCACACTATAAACACAAGCAAGATCAAATACATAGTGTGATTTGTTATTTCTCAAACTAAGAGAAGTGGAACACAAGCTCCAACAATCTCCCCATTTTGATAATAACAAATCCACCAATAAGAAATAAAATATAATTAAAGTAGTGTTTATAGTAAATGTTAAGTGTTATGAACATGCATACTCCCACTATGTGGATACTCCCCCTACATGAATGCATTTCCTAATGAACTCCCCCTAAATAAAAGATTTCTTTATTTCTTCAATTATTCTCCCCGATAATCAAAAGAAAGTGGGATAGAGTCATGACAATATAAAATAATATGCATTTAGTAGAGATAAGAGCAACTTGAATATAAATAGTGAACACAGCGAAAGCAATTTGTAACATCTTCTAGAATTGTAAGTACAAAATATAATAAGTATTTCACTCAATTAAGTAGATGTTTTGAATTTAGATACACAAGTTGCAAATTCATTTGAAATTTGTAACAAAAAGTAGCAAGCAAGATTATAAAAATATCAAGTAAAGATATGTTTACAATGTAAATAAATTTGCATTTCAAGTATACAAAAACATTGTAAAGATCATGCTTTGCTATCTAGTGCATTTACTCATAATTGTAGAGAACAATGAAGGAAAGTTTTAAGTCCAATTCTCATGAGTGGAAGTATTATAAATGATAATGATGTGTTCAATAAGTGTGTTTTGATAAAGTATACAAGAGTATAAATCAAACCACATTAAACTATGTAATGTAAGAACATAACTTGAATTGAACATAAACAACTTTACTTCCACAAATGTCAATGCACATATAGTTTTTTTTAAAGAGAA
This sequence comes from Dactylorhiza incarnata, assembly GCA_033032865.1. Classification (NCBI taxonomy): domain Eukaryota; kingdom Viridiplantae; phylum Streptophyta; class Magnoliopsida; order Asparagales; family Orchidaceae; genus Dactylorhiza; species Dactylorhiza incarnata. The sequence goes on along the minus strand of JAWHQI010001344.1, from coordinate 72,576 downwards.
ATGGTAAAAATTTTGTTTGCACAAGACACTTTACAATTCTTTCCAAGGTGCTCAACCTCACAATGCTCATTAAGACTTATCAGGAGGTTCAAGTAGTGCTCGGTGGAGTTATCCTTGTCATTAATTGTTTGCTTTTAAGTTTTAGTGATCAAGGACTCCGAATTCACTTGTGTTGCAAACATAGCATTTTTAATTTTATTTACCACATTTCTCGAAATACAAGTGCATGAAAAACAAAGAATTCAATGTTGTATAGGTAAATAATTTATGAATTTCAAAATAAGTTCTTATGCTACACAATCATGCAAAAATAAGATTTACAATACATGTAGATTAACCAAAAAGGTGTAAGTAAGAAAATCATTATCAAAAATAATATCTTTACTCATACTTAGAGGCATGTAAAAACATTTCTACATTTGTAATCTATAACCAATTTTGTTTTTGCACATTTGAAGATGATATTCAAGACATGATCAAATCAAAACAATGTTTTTAAGAAACTTGAAGGTTTAAATTAAACATTGTAAAAAATCTTTAAGCAATATATATAATCATTCTTGAAATAAACATTTAAGCACATATTTTTTTGTTTTTAATATTTGAAGTAAATAACAACAAACAAGAGAAACAAAATTTAAAAAAAATACAAACAAATAGAACAAAATTTATAAAATAATTTGATAGCTTTTTATAAGGGTTAAAGTGACATTTCTAAGACACCTAATTCTAACCTAAGCATGTGAAAACGTGCATCAGGTAGAGGTTTGGTAAAAATGTCGGCAAGTTGTGATTCCGTCCCTATAAAGCTAATTTTAACATGTTCTTTCTTAATATGATCCCTAATAAAATGATGTCGGATATTTATATGTTTAGATCTAGAATGATGTACGGGATTGTTTGTGAGATCTATAACACTCTTGTTGTCACACTTTAATTCTATGTTATTTAGATGAACACCAAAGTCTTCTAATGTTTGGGTCATCCACAAGGCTTGTGCACAACAACTACCTAGTGCGATATATTCGGCCTCGGTGGTGGAGAGGGCAACAGAATTTTGTTTCATACTCGACCATGATATAAGTGAAGGGCCTATAAAATGACATGTGCCACTAGTGCTCTTACGATCTAATGAACATCCCGCATAGTCCGAATCAAAAAAACTGTGTAGAATAAAAAAATCATTATGAGGATACCATAAGCCTAATCTAGACGTTCCGATTAGATATCTAAAAATACGTTTCACCGCTTTTAAATGTGATTCTTTTGGGTTAGCTTGAAATATAGCATATAAGCAAACGGAGAACATAATATCGGGTCTAGATGCACTTAAATATAGCAATGAGCCTATCATCCCTCTATATAATGTTTGATCAATAGAAATACCGGCTTCATCTTTTCCTAATTTTAGTGATGCACTCATTGGTGTATTAGCTTGTTTTAGGTTTTCAAATCCAAATCTTTTAAGAATATCATGAACATATTTAGTTTGGCAAATAAATATACCATCTTGTTTTTGTGAGATTTGAAATCCTACAAAATAAGTGAGTTCTCCTACCAAGCTCATTTCAAATTCATTTTTCATTACTAAAATTACTTCATTACATAACTCTTCATTAGTGGCTCCAAAAATGATATCATCAACATAAATTTGCAATATAATCAAATCATTATCTACATTCTTAATGAAGAGTGTATTATCTGCACTTACCATTTTATAACCGTGCTTTATAAAAAAATGTCAATCTATCATACCAAGCACGTGGCGCTTGCTTTAATCCAATAAAGCGCTTTTTCTAACTTATACACATGATTGGGAAATTTTTCATTCACAAAACTGGGGGGTTGCTCTACATAAACTTCTTCTTTTATAATCTCGTTTAACAATTGCACTTTTAACATCCATTTGAAATAATTTAAATATCTAAAACCCGCAAATGCAAGAAATATTCTAATAGACTCAAGGCGAGCAACAGGTGCAAAAGTTTCATCAAAATCTACCCCTTCAATTTGTGAATACCCTTGTGCAACTAGTCTAGCTTTATTCCTTGTAATTTTAGAGTCACCATCTCGTTTGTTTTTGAAAATCCATTTGACTCCTATAACCGGATAATTATATGGCCTCTCTACTAAATTCCAAACCTTATTACGTTCAAATTGATTTAATTCATCATTCATAGCTAATAACCAAAATTCATCATTTAAAGCGGTAGAAACATTTTTTGGTTCTATTTCGGATACGAAACAAAGGTTTGAAAAAGACTCATGTAAAGAAGAACAAGTACTTACCCCTTTTGATGGTTCTCCTATCACAAGCTCCTTTGGATGATCCTTAGTAAACTGCAACACGCTTGGATGAACATATTCTACTATCTCATTTTCTTTCTCCTCTTTTTCTTCTTCTTTTTCTCCAAGTGATTCATCATCCTCATGCTCCAAGGGGAAATGGGTTCGTCTTCATTTCCTGTATGATTAGAATCTACACAAGAAACAAACTCATCAAATCTTACATGTATAGACTCTTCAACTACTTTAGTTCTTTTATTATATATTCTATAAGCCTTGCTAGTTGAAGAGTAACCAATGAAAATTCCCTCATCGCATTTTTGATCAAATTTTCCTAGTGCATCTTTAGTGTTTAAAATGAAACATTTACAACCAAACACATGAAAATAAGATACATTAGGTTTTCTTTTAAAGTAAAGCTCATAAGGTGTCAATTTTAAAATAGGACGAAGCATGACACGATTAATGATATAACAAGAAGTATTAACCGCTTCGGTCCAAAAAGATTTAGGCAACCCATATTCACAAAGCATAGTGCGTGCTAGCTCTTGAAGGGTTCTATTTTTCCTCTCCACTACACCATTTTGTTGTGGGGTGCGAGGAGCGGAAAATTCATGTTTAATTCCTAAATCATCACAAAAAGAAGAAAATCTATCATTTTCAAATTCTCCTCCATGATCCGAACGTATACATTTAATCTTTAAATCAAGTTCATTTTGAATACGAATGCATAGTTTAGTAAATTCAAGGAATGCATCGGATTTGGAAGATAGAAATAACGTCCAACAAAATCTAGAATAATCATTAATTATTACAAAAGTATATTTTCTACCTCCTAGACTAGAAGTGCTAACCGGTCCAAATAAATCGATATGAATTAATTGAAGAGGTCTAGTGGTAGAAATTACATTTTTGCTTTTAAAAGATTTTTTTGAAAAAATTTCCTTTTTGGCAAGGCGTACAAAGAGAAGATAAATTTCCATTAAGCATAGGTAATCCCTTAATTAATTTATCTTTTGATAATTTCAAAATAAGCTTGGTGCTAGAGTGACCAAGGCCTATGCCAAAGTTCTAATTCTTCATTTTTAGAAATAAAGCATTTTAAAGAAGAATTTGAAAGATCATTAAAAGTAATCATATAAACATTATGCATCCTAGGTGCGGTGAGTACGACATCATTCGTTTTAGAATTTATAATTTTGCAAAGATTTGTAGATGATTCAAATAATACATTTAAGCCTATATCACATAATTGACTAATTGAAATTAAATTATGTTTAAGCCATCTACAAATAAAACATTTGAGATTGAAAAAGAATCGTTACCCACTGTGTTGATGCCCATGATCCTTCCTTTTCCATTGTCACCAAATGTCACCATCCCTCCTTTCTTCATCTAAAGGCTAAGGAACTTTGCTTTGTTTCCCGTCATGTGTTTGGAGCATCCCGAGTCCAAATACCACACGTTCTTTTTGTCTTTAGCCTGCCAACATACCTAAAAAGGAGATGAGAGTAAAGATCCGGATACCCAAGAGGTTCCTCCCATAGAATAGGTGGAAACCTTAGGCACCCAGATTTGCTTTATAGCACTATGACCCTTTTCCTACAAGAGTTTGAGGTGTGTCCAAATAAATGACATTTGGCACACGATATAAAAGGGGATGAGACCCTTTTTGAAGTTTTGGATAAACTCTTGTTGGAAAATGAGGTAACATTTGAATTTTTGAAATTATTAATAACAGAATTAGTGTTTCTGGAATTATAGCTAACGCCAGCGTTAGGAGTTAACGCCTGGCGATAGTTTCCAGAGCTATATCTAAGGCCATATTTGGCACTTCCATGGCATTGGTTGGCCAAGATCATGTCCAGAGATCTTTGCCCAACTCCAAACTTCTTAATAGCCAAATTTAAATCATGAATACGAGCTTTGAGAGCGGTGTTTTCCGTTACCAACATAACGCACCGATTCACAAAACTCTTCTTTCCATCCTCTATTTGAGAAAGAGAGGTTTTTAAAGTTCTTTCCAAATCCCCTTTCTCCTTAGTAAGAAGTTCAATAGTGGAGTGGGATTTAAAAAGAGCTTCTTCAAGTTCTTTCACTCTTGCCAAGGAGTGATTGCACTCTTGGCAAGATACCTTTTCTTTCCCTAATTGTTTAGATAATTTTTTGTTTTCTTTTAACAAAAAATTATTTTCAGAATTTAGAAGATCAATATCTTTTAAACTTTTATCAAAGAATTTGCAAGTTTGTAAATACTCAATATATAAATCATCATAAGAAGTAGGGAGAGTTACCTCAGTGTCGCTTTGGACACTGCTTTCATCCTCGGAAGTCTTGTCACTTTTTCCCATAAGGCACATATTTGCCTCTTCTTCATCGCTAGTGGATGAGCCGCTTGAATCCTCGGAGGAGGAGCCATCCCATGTAGCCGCTTTAGGACCTTCTTCTTCTCTTTTCCCTTGTGCCCTTTTTCTTTACGGTCTTTCAGATATTTTGGGCACTGGCTCCGAATATGTCTGGTCTTTCTACAATGGTAGCACTCCGGTGGTGGTCGTTCATCATCGTCCTCATCGCTACCTCTCTCTTTCTTCAATGAAGATCCCTTTTTGATGAAATATTTCTGGAAGGTGTTTCTCCTTTCCGGATTCTTCATGAACCTTTTGAACTTCTTCACAAAAAGGCTCTCCTCGTCCTCTTCATCATCATCTCCATTTGCCTCCTTTTTTTACTTTAAGGCCAAACTCTTCTTCTTTGGCTCCAAGTTGTACTCTTGTTGTTGAATTTTGAGTTCAACCTCATGGGTCTTCAGGTTCCCAATGAGGCTCTCAATTGGAGCTTCTTCAAATCGTGTGACTCCGAGATAGCCGTCACATTTGGATTGAACTTTGGAGGAAGATACCTTAAAATTTTTCTCACCAAGTCACCATTGGAGAAAACCTTTCCAAGTACTTTTGAGTCGTTGACGATCTTGGTGAACCTTGTGTACATTGAATCTACGTCTTCATCCGCCTCCATCGGGAATTTCTCGTATTCTGATTCAAGTTGGAAAAGCTTTGAATCCTTGACCTGCGAAGTACCTTCATGAGTGAGTTCTAATAAATTCCATATATCATACGCAGTTTCGCAAGCACAAGTTCTATTAAATCCTGTTCTATCCAAAGCACAAAATAACGCATTCATAGCTTTAGCGTTATTTTTGCATCTTAACTTGTCATTATCATCTCATCTATCTTTTGGTTTTTCCATAGTAATTTCTCCAACAACAATTGTTTGTGGAGAGTAACTTTGTTCTACCATACCCCAAACGTCATTATCTAAAGCAGTTGTTTGCCCGGAAAACCGCTTCTTGGGTTGGACCATTATCAGACCGCGCGGACTCCTGGGCCAAGCTGCTGGGTCCCGGGATCGGCGGTTCTCAGTTCAAGAAGGGCCAGGCCGGGCGGCCTGGTATCATTTCCGGATCGCCCCCAAAGGGATAAGATCGTCAAAGAGCCAAGGCAAGAAGTTCATCCGCGGTCTCAGCTAGAAGGCCGCGCGGGTTGTCTCATAGAGACTCGAGGTTCCAGCCCCGAAGAACAAGCCGGGGGTCCAGATCAAAGGCTATCCGGGATACCTTGCGAAAAACGGCTAAGTCATGACCAGAATGCAGACCGCGGCCTCAATCTCCAGGCCGCTCGGTCTGCATCATTGACTTAGTCCTGATATCCTCAGCCTCAAGTCAGACGGGTAGAGAAGGCAGGCCGTCAGGTCGCGCGGCCTCTTTCTTTTTCTTCTTTGTGCATCCCGTCACCGCCTGCCCGTTTCTCCTGTACCCGGGCAGGAGGTTATTTTATCCCTGCCCATTCGGGCAGGCCCCCAAGCCTATAAATAGGGGGCGGCACTGTTCACAAGGCACGCACACTCGAATCCAAGAGCTCGCTTGTCTGAGCTCCGGTCTCGAGTTTCTGGTCTCGCGAACTGTTGACCGGCCGGCTTCTGCTTTCTCGCATTTGTAACCGCTACTTTTCAATCAAAGGAAAGCCCGTCGCAGGAGTGGCATTTGCCGCGACGGGCGAAGTCTGGCCTCGACCGCTGCTAGCGGTCTGAATTCTCTAACTAAATAGTAACCGATAGTCCGCAGCCTTCAATTTTCTTCGTAAGCGCACTTTTGAATCGAACAGAAACACGCGACCTTCAGATCGCGGACTGTCAGCGAAATCTTTTGGTTCAGAATGTCAGACCGCCAGTTCCCTCCAAGAGACCGATCCGACCGCAGTGATGACTCTTTGTGGGAAACTCTGGAGCAGACAAAGAGAGAAGCCGACCAGGCTCGGAAAGCGACTGATCAGCGTCTGGATGCGATCACTCAGGCTCTAACTTTATTAACCGAGCGGTTAGCCCCTCAGCAGGCCGCGGCTAACCAGGCGGTTACTCCCGTTTTACCTCCTCCACCTCCATACCCATTTGCGCAAGTCGCCCACTCCCAACCACCACGAGAAGGTTCAGCGGACCGGCCGAACTTCTACCAAGAGGCCGCGCGATGTATGCCGGCTCGGGTCCTTGACTTTCAAGGGGCGGCCTCTCAAGCCGCTCATTTTTCCTATCCGCCTGAGGTCGCCGCTTTCCAAACCTACCCGGCTGGAGCTCCTGCCCGCTCCTATCAGGCGGCCTGTCCGCAAGTGACCGCAGCAGGGGTCCCTTATAACCCTGCTTTCCCTCTGTACGAGGATGCCGAGGAGAGTTCTCCCTTCACCGACGAAATCTGAGGAGAGCCGGCCCCAAACAACTTTCGAGAACCACGCATGTCAGCATATAGTGGGGAGTCCGATCCAGCAATACACCTCCAGGCATTTGAATCGGCTGTTGCTCTGAGGACCATCACTGATGCAACAAAGTGCAAGCTCCTGGTGACGTCCTTTGATGGGCAGGCCAGAGAATGGTTTTATGGATTGCATCCTCGATCTATCAGATGCTTTGCGGAATTGCGTAGAGAATTTCTGCTTCGATTCTCTACCTCTAAGAAGAGGAAGAATGGTCCGGCAGCCCTATTCGAGATACGACAGCAAGAAAACGAAACATGGGCCCGTTTCGTCGATCGTTTCCAAAGGGAAATAATGGAGGTGCAAAACGTCGACCCAGAGTTATATAGGGTCGCTCTGATGCATGGCCTTAGAGAGGGGCCGTTGAAATTTGAGGCTCAAATCAGGGAGCCAAAAACATACCAGGAGATGATTAGTCTGGCTAATAAATTCATCAGGGGGGAAAAGACTAATCCTGGTTATGTTGCCAAATTGCTCAGCGACAATGATCAGTTCAATCCCGCATCAACTCATCAGCAATGTTATAATCATCCATCTCGGCCTGATTTCGAACCCCGGGCTCAGAGGGGGAGAAACCTTAAGCCTAAACAACCATTTCTCGGCCATCAACGGTTTCAAGATCAGAAACCGCCGTTGGCCATCGCACCCACTCAACCCATGGGAGTTCCGCAAATAATGCCCGTGTATCTGCCACAATACATCGCACAACCATCTCCACCTATCCCGTCCATCCGATATGATGAATCACAGGATTCATTCACCCCTCTCAACGTAACCATGAATGAGGTCGTGCAGATTCTTCAGAAGAGGCCTGACTTTAAAAGGCCCCCTCCTTTGAAATCAGAAGTTCGCAATCGGAACCCGAACCTTTATTGTGAATATCATAAAGAAGAGGGGCATCAGACTGAGGATTGCCGGGCCCTCCGGTGGTTGATAGAAAAACTCCTGAAAGAGGGAAAGCTTCGGGGGTTGATTCGGCAAGAAACTCCGGTTGAACCGCGAGTTGAGAAGAAGAAGGAGGCAGTCGAAGTGACATGGGAGTGTGCAGATGTGGAAGAAGCAGGTTGCTATGGGGATATACATCCCACAACCGAATGTATAGAGGTGAATGACGTTGGCCCTCTTGGCAACGTCTATTGCATTCATGGTGGGGCAGGAGTAGAATCTTCTCGAAAGTCTAGCATCGGGAGAGTTATGAAGCAAGAAGTGGCAGTCGCCTCCACTTCTACTCCAGAAAGGGCGGTCGTTACCTTTGGCCAGGAAGATCTGTCCCCAAATGCAAATCCTTTTGATGATGCAGTGGTGATAAAGGCGGTTATTGAAAACTACACCGTGCATAAAATCCTGGTTGATACCGGCAGCTCAGTTAATCTCATCTTCCGCGAAACGTTTGAAGCCCTTAAGACTGGGAAGTCTTTGCTCTCCACAGAAGGGCCCCTCTATGGCTTCTCGGGAGAGAAGAAAGAAGTAGAGGGGTGCGTAAAGCTTTTGGTATCGCTGGGGGGTATAACGAAGCTGATAAACTTCGTGGTGGTGGAAGCCCCAAGCAGCTACTGTGCAATTTTCGGAAGACCAATTCTGAACGCTTACAGAGCTGTAGTATCTACTTTTCATTTGGCCTTGAAATTCGCCGCTGAGGGACGTCAATATCGGATCCGAAGCGATCCAAGGGTTGCACGTGAATGTTATGTGAAGACAGTTAATATGATCACCGAGGCACCACTTTGCGAGGCTCAAAATGACATCCACAAGGTGTCCAAATTCCCTGAGGAAATCAAAGAAAGCACAGAGCGGAAAGGAGTTTTCCTGGAACCTGCCCAGGAGACCCAAGAGATCCCCATTGCTGAGGGGGAAGAGAAAAGGCTTATCATCAACGCCGAGCTGTCGGAGGAGGAAAAAGCTCAACTAACTTCCTGTCTGTTGGAGAACTTGGACATCTTCGCCTGGTCAGCGGAGGACATGCCTGGGGTAGATCCAGATGTAGCGTGCCATCACCTCAACGTCTCTCCTGAATTCAAGCCGATCCAGCAAAAGAAGAGGGAGGTGGCAACAAAGCTGGCATTGCCCATCAGAGAGGAGGTTTCCAAGCTCCTGAAAGCGGGTTTTGTTTCTGAAATTCAATATCCAACGTGGATGTCAAACATTGTAATGGTTCCAAAATCTGGTGGGAAGTGGCGCATGTGCGTGGACTTCACGAAGCTCAATAAAGCATGCCCCAAAGATTGTTATCCCTTGCCTCGGATAGATGTTTTAGTTGATTCCGCGGTAGGATATAATTTCATGAGCTTCCTAGATGCGTTTTCTGGTTATCACCAGATTAAGATGCACAAACCTGATATCCCGCATACATCCTTCATTACCAATGATGGATGTTATTGTTATCTTGTCATGCCCTTCGGGCTCAAAAATGCGGGGGCGACATATCAGAGGATGATGGACACAGTGTTCAAAAAACAGAAAGGGAGAAATCTTGAAGTATATGTAGATGATCTTCTTCTAAAAAGTAAAACTTTTTCAATCCATCTGAAAGACCTCGTAGAGACATTCGCTACTCTGCGGAGGTTTAAATTAAAACTGAATCCTTTGAAATGTGTGTTTGGGGCCAACAAAGGAAAATTTCTGGGACATCTTCTCACTCCCGATGGCCTCGCACCAAATCCCGATAAAATAAAAGCCATCCTAGATATGAACCCTCCCCGTAACCCGAAAGAGGTGCAACAACTTGGGGGGAGGCTTGCAGGATTGAGCCGATTCATTTCCAAGTCGGGGGATAAAAGCGCTCCATTTTTCAAAACACTTAGGGGGGGATCTAAGTTCGAATGGAGTAAGGAGTGCGACAATGCTTTTGAACAGTTGAAAAAGCAGTTAACCTCAACCCCTCTTCTTCAAAGCCCTCGCGAAGGGGAAACACTATTCTTATACCTGGGAGTGGGCCCAGATGCGATAAGCTCTGTCCTGGTGCGGGAAGAGAAAAAGAAGCAGTTTCCGATATATTATGTCAGCCACATCCTCAAAGATACGGAAACTAGATATTCAATCTTGGAGAAATTAGCCTTGGCTTTGGTCATGTCATCACGAAGGCTCCGCCCCTATTTTCAGGCTCATCCCATTCAGGTGGTCTCGGATCATCCACTAAAAAGTATCTTAGAAAAGCCGGATCATTCAGGAAGGTTGGCTAAATGGGCAGTTGAGCTAAGCGAGTTCGAAATATCATACGTTCCCAGAACGGCAATAAAGGCACAAGTATTGGCAGATTTCTTGGTGGACACGACAGAGTCTAATCCAGAACAGAGAGTACAATCTCCCTTGGCTTGGATCATTTATGTGGATGGGGCTTCTGGCAGAAACTCCGTGGGAGCCGGAGTGGTTCTGATCAGTCCAAATGGCGTCAGGCTGGAGCAGGCTATCAAATTTTTCTTTTCAGTTACAAATAACCAGGCAGAATACGAAGCATTCTTGGCTGGCTTGAGACTCGCGAAGGAGCTTGGGATAGAACATGTTCATGTGAAAACTGATTCTCTTGTAATGGCCTCGCAGGTTCTAGGGAATTATGAAACAAGAGAACCGATGTTGAGAAAATATCTATTCCTAGCGAAGAAAGAAATTGGGAGATTCAAATCCTTCAACATCGAACACATTCCGAGAACACAGAATGAAGAGGCAGACGAATTATCAAAGTTTGGTCTTCCATCCGGAGGGGTGACCTCAGAACTTTTTCATCCGGCAACAGATGGGACGGAAGAAGAGGAGCTCATGCAGATCGATCAAAATCCTTCCTGGAAAGATCCTTATGAACTATTTCTGTCAAAAGGGGAGTTTCATTCGTCAATCAAGGACAGAAATAGATTCAGAAGAAAGGCAGCCTACTACTACTTGATGGCAGGAGTCTTGTATAGGAAAACTCTGATTTCTCCCTCAGCACGGTGCGTTTCAGAAGAGGAGGTCCCGGCCATACTTCAGGAAATTCATTCGGGAGAGTGCGGTAGTCATTCAGGAGCAAAGACTTTGGAGAAAAGGATCTTGCGGCAGGGATATTTTTGGCCGACCATGAGGAAAGATGCTGAAGCATTTGCCAGGCGATGTGTCCAGTGCCAAAAGTTCGCTCCTCTTCAGCATTTGCCTGCTCAGTCACTCAGGTCGATAACCGCGCCGTGGCCTTTTGCAGTATGGGGAATGGATCTTATGGGACCTTTTCCGATGGCCAGCGGTCAACGCCGTTTCATCCTTGTAATGATCGACTATTTCAGTAAGTGGATTGAGGCAAAAGCGCTAGCAAAAACAACAACTCAGATCGTCAGAAACTTCATCTGGGGGGAAATAATCTGCCGGCATGGAATTCCGTTAGCAATTGTTACCGATAATGGCCCACAATTTAATAATCCGGAGATGATAAGCTTTTGTGATCAGATCGGGGTTGATCTTCGGTTTGCCTCAGTTCATCATCCTAGGACTAATGGTCAAGTGGAAGCAGCTAACAGGCAAATCCGGCAGCTCTTGATGAAAAGGGTCTTAAATCAAAAAGGGAATTGGGCGGACCAGCTTCCTTCCATCCTTTGGACTCTTCGTACTACTCCGTCCTCAGCTACCGGAGAGACACCCTTCAAATTATCTCATGGCTCCGAAGCCGTCGTCCCTGTGGAATTCGAGGTAGTCACTCCGAGAGTTGTTTACGCCAAAGAAGGAGGAGAATCCTGGATAGATGAAAATAGTAAGGCTCTCATGCATAATCTAGATCTGATCGAAGAACTTCAGGATGAAGCGACTGTCAGACAGGAGGAAGTTAAAAGGAGAATGGCAAAATATTTTGACAAGAATGTCAGAATAAAGCAGTTTGTAAGTGGTGATTTAGTATTAAAAAAGGTAGATGCTGCAGCCAGGTCTGGTAATGTTGGAAAGCTGGATCCTAATTGGGCAGGACCTTTCATCATCAAAGAGGTATTAAAGAATGGGGCCTACCGTCTCCAAACCAGTGAAGGGGAAGACATCCCGCGTACTTGGAGCGGTGACGATCTTAAACGATTCTACCCTTGAATTATCTCTTTTATTCTTTACATCTCTTTTGGTATTAAATAAAAAGCCCCATACTGACACTTCTTCTTGTTTGATGGTTCCATGCATTGTGAATTTCAATATACATAACTCATTCCCTAAATCTCTGAGATATCGCCAAATTCTGCTCGAACCCCCTCGGATTGTAGTCGTAGCGTAAAACCCACCAAGACCATGTGATGCGGGGAGTTTTCGCACACATGTAGTGGTAGCTTGCCAATTCCGCTGCGGTGGTCTTCAGAATTTTGGATCCCGGCCGATATCTGACACACCCCTGCATCAAGGGAGGTCTAGGTGATTGTCAGCTCTATCATGCCCCGAAGGGATATAGTTACAGCTTTGATGATCTTTCTGAGGAAAGCAATGTTCGCCGCCGAGGCCCACCTGCCCAACTGATCATCATAGTTTGTGACCATCGAATACTCTTAGGTACTCTCGAAACGGTGCCTAGTTGGGCCCACAACTGAGTTGATCTCTCTGAGGAAAGTAATGTTCGCCGCCGAGGCCCACCTACCCAATTGATCAACTCAGCTTGTAACCCTAGGCAAGAGAGCGGATGAGTCGTTTACAGCTCTTATGACCACTTGAGGAAAGCAATGTTCGCCGCCGAGGCCCACCTGCCCACTTGGTCATTTGAGTCTGTGCATACCTTTTTCTTATTCTTTCTCTACAGGAAGGCATTTGCCTCTTATGGTTTCTTGTATAAAACCATTCGAGGAAGATATGGTTAAGACAGGTACAGGTGTTCGTCTACCCTAATAAAGGGTTATGATAAATGAGACCGAGCGGTCTGAACATCCAAACCGAACGGTCTGATTGGATATAAGTTGGGATATTCTCTGACAAGTATATGATTACCCGGGTTGTTATTTAACCGGGCGATCTTATCAAATTTTTAATTGGATATCTCCGGAGCCGATTATCTGTTACCCAGGTTGTTATATTACCGGGCGGTCTTATCAATGTTTTATAAGATGGAAATCTCCGAAGATGATCATCTATTACCCGGGTGACATTCAAACCGGGCGAGTCCATTCATCTTCTATAAAGATTGATATTTCTGGAAATGATATATAGTTGCTCAGATTTCATTCTGACCGGTCGAATTTATCTATCTGTCCATCCGTAAATGAGTTGGGTATTTCTACATTCGGATCATATGGTTGTCCGGATTGTATTCTAGCCGAGCGAATCTATACATCTTTAAACTAAGTTGGATGTTTCCGGGACTGACTAATCTGATTACCCGGGTTGCATTCTAACCGGGCGGATATGCCCGTCTTTTATTAAGTAGAGTGTTTTTGAATCTATTCATATGATCGCCCGGGCTGCACTCTAACCGGGCGGATCTGACCATTCCTAATCAAGATTCCGGAACAGATTATCTGATTGCCCGGGTTGTATTCAAACCGGGCGGGATTATTCATCCTTTATAAAATTGGATACTTCTGGAGCTAATTATGTGATCGCTCGGGTTACACTTTGACCGATCGGATATATCTATCTCTCTACTCCATCAAGTTAATACTTATGGATCTGGCTATATAATCCGGGTTGAATTTTAAACCGGCCGGGCATTATCCATCCCTGAATGAATAATCAGAATTGGATATTCCTGGATTTGGATATGTGGTCGCTCGAATTGTGTTCTAACCGATCAGGTTAAGCTATTTCTTAGCAAGAGTTATCTCTAGACATAATGGATTACTCGCCAGAACTGAATCCGAACTGCGTGAAAGTTGTTATTCATTACATAGCAGCAAGTATTTAATATCTACAAATGAAGAGAAGCCGCGCGATCCGAATTATAGCCGCATGAATCTATCTGTTATTAGAAATCGAATATCCTGAGATCCAAATGAATAATCGCGCGGGCTGGATAAAGGATCTTCGAAGACAATCAATCATCACTTATGCTCAGACCAAGATGTCCGCACGATTGGATCATAGAGAGTAAAGAAAAAAGACAAGGTATCACAAGTAAGTAATAATAGAAGGACAATCAGACAGGTAAAATTTCTATTTCATTTCCCAAAAAAAGTGTTGACAAAATATTGACCGCCCGGCCAACAAAAAGAGACCGGCGGTTACAAAAATTAAATTAAAAAAAAAACAAAGGGCACTAGTCTGCCGATTTTTTCTTCTTCTTCTTGACAGGAGAAATTGAGTCGATGTCAACCTCCGGCGAATAACCTTCACTTAGTGAGGAGGAGCCGGACGAACTGCTGTCGCTAGACCGCCCGGTCTTGCTTGCAGAGCCGGTGGATCCAGAGGACAAGCTGTCCTCATCGTCATAGTCATCAGCATCTCCATCCGCGTCGGCCTCTTCAGCGGCTTCATCACTTCCATCGCCTCCTTGATGGAGCACGATCTCCCTGCCCGCGTCGGTTTCGGCCTCCTCGCCCACCTTGGATTTTCCTTTTTTCCGTCGGCTGATTTCGTCAAGCTGGACCTCCAAGGCGGGGAAAAGGTCGGAGAAGGTGGTTCCGCCGAATCCTTCGGACAGACCGCCCCGGTCTCCCATGAGACCCAAAGCCTTGTTGATCCCTTGGGCCACATGGGGTAGCACCTCGTCCTGGAAGGCTGGGTTGGTCATCTCGTATTGTCTCTGCAAAAGAAAGGCAAAATGAATTAGGTCGCCCGGGCTGATCAAAGGGGACCGCATTGTCTTTTTGAAAAACTCACCGCCACGACTTCCTGAAGCCGCGCGTTCTCCTCTCGAAGCCGCGTATTCTCCGCGGCCTGCTCCTCGTACTTTCTCTCCAGAAGTTTCTGAGCAGAAACTAGCCGCTTATACGCCAGGGCCATGAAGTGGTTGGCCGAAAATCCCCAGGCGCCGGCTTGAGCCGCTAGCCGGGGGAGCTCTTCTTCAGGAGTTCTCATCAGCCTCCTTAAGGTCTTTCGACCATACAAAGCGGTCCCGGCGGCTAGGGCATGGCGTTCAATTTTGTCGCTCCCCCATGGAGGAAGAGCGGTCGATACCCGGATCCGACTTCCATCCCTATGCCAAAGGACGGTCGGGTTGCCCTGCAGATCGGGCGGGTTCCCACTAGAACGAAGGATTTCGTAGTCGTCAGAAGAGGCCGGGCCCTCTTCTTCCGAGGATTGCGACCTCTTTCGGCGCTGCCTCTTCTCCCTCTGGGTTAAAACTGGGCCGGCCGGCGTGACCGGCTTGTTCGCAGGAACGATATGGGCGGCTGCAAAATGAAATCAAAAGCGTAAGTAAAGAAGGCCGCGCGGTCATATAAAGGCGGTCTAAGGGGACTTACTATGCTCGGGGAGGATATTCTCCAGTTCCAAGAACAGCGGGATGTAGTGGTTGATATCCAACCGCTCCTTCTCAAGGAACGCGAAGGTGTCCGCCTCGATCTTTCCGACCTGGGGGATTTGGAAAACCTCCTCCCCCCGAACCTGCGGATCGGTTTGCAACAGTCCGAAGTTACCTTCGAGCATTACAAACCGCTCCGACCAGTCGGAGACTTTGTTCGCCAGATTGACAATCTTCAGCCCGTGGCAGCTGAAGTAGAGATGCCCCCTATAAGTCGAAGTCCCCGAGTCGGAAACTGCCCGCACAGAGAAGAATTTTCTGAACAGGTCGATGGAGAATCTGGTTCGCTCGAACCGCAGGTAAGAGATGAAGCTATATATTGAAGCGATGGAGTTCGGCGGAAGCTGACCGGGCACAACCCCATAATGGTCAAAGATGGCAATGACTTCAAGCGGTAGTGGAAACTTGAAGCCATATTCGAAGTGGTCAACTGGGACGGCGATCTGGTGCGGATTGGAAGAGTTAATCCGCTCGTCACGCAAAGGAAGTCGCGCGAGCAGATTACTCCCTACCATGTGACTGGCAATGAAATCGTCCAGTTCGTTCTGAGTGAGGCGGCATTCCGGATGGTCCGCCGAATGGAATGCCAAGGCCGCGTCAGCTCGGACGGCTTTAACTTTAACAGGTCGCTGCGACTTGTTCTTGGATCGCGCCATCTGTAAATCGTGAGAATGACTTCGGAAAATTCCCTACTTATAGATTTCTATGATCTGTGAATAGTAAAATCATATCGCGGCTATACATTCTAACCGCACGGTCAATGGCCTATGTGGTTAGATTCACCAGAGAAATAAAAGAAGCAAAGGCATCCAGAAAAAACAGAAACAAGCATACATCACAGTTCGCCCGACCAGAAGTCAGTTCGAATAAAACATAAGATCTAAACAAGGCACCAAATATAGCGGTTAAAAAGAAGACCGCGCGAGTTATTCAGAATAAGAGAGAAAAAACATTGTTCAAATCGATGGGCCACATTCATAATACAAGTTCTCAAAAGTTGGTCACGGCTGACGGCGTTCTGGGGAGGCATCCTCTCTATGAAGTCGTGCGACCTGGTCGCTGGTGGTGTTCAAAAGAGAATAAATCTGGCTAGTATGAAAGTGGAGGTGGTTGATTGTACTATGAAGCCGCCCGGCATCCCTTTCGACCCGCGAAGCGGCAATCATACGGGGGGTTGCGGCGGCCTCGTCAATCATTGGATCAGCCGCCCGGACTGGGGGAGGATTCGAGCCCGCTCCAATAGTCGGGCGGCTAACAGCTACCACCCCATCGTTCATATTACGCCGACCAGCGGCGACTTCTCTGGTTAAGCGCAGGAATTTATCCTGGTAATATTTCGAGTCGCTCTCAAATTTGGCAGAGGCTCTCTTCTCTTTCTCCAGTTGGACGGTCAGAGCAGCCCGCGTAGCCACCACTGCTGCCCGCGCGGCCTCAAGCTGAGTCTCCAGGACTTTCACCCTCTCTGTGCTGGATTGTGCCAGAGCGGTCCGAGTGGCGGCCTCCTGGTTTTCTGCCTCCTTCAAGCGGGCTCTCAGGTTGATCAGATCTGCCTCAAGGCGATCAAACAGCTGCGGCCCTTCCGGCAAGGTCGTCGCACAGGTTGAAATCAGGGGAGCTAGCGGAGGCAGGCTGGCCTCAAGGTCGCCCGGTTTCATAATCTGGTCCGCGCTATCTGAAAGAAGCCGTTCGGTTATTAAAAAAAAAAGCATGCAACGCTATATATAAGTAAAAATGAACATAAATACGAGAGCAGTGCCTGGGCGGGCAGGCCATTTAGACCGTCCCGAGTTCATCCTCTGACATTGCTCACGCCAGAGTCTCTCCGTACTTGGCCTAATGAAAGGGAGCCGGGCCGCTAAAGAAAAGAGGCTCGGCGGCGGGTTCACTAATTTATTATGGCGAGGCCGCGGAATGGAATAGCGGACAGCTTTGTAGTCCGTAGAATCCTTACCTGCCGCAAGAGGATCAGGCCGCGACGGCTTGTTCAAGGCCTGTTCCGCCCTCTCCTTCTTCACCGTCATTATCTCCTCCCCGGTCATCGCTGGGGGAACCTCCTCCCGCGCTCTCAGAACTTCTTCGAGTTCCCTCGTTCTTTTTTCGACCTCCAAGGCAGTCCGGGCGGCGGCTTCTCGTTCTTCGACCTCCATTCGAGCGGTCTCCTCAGGCCGGGCTACATCATCAGTGGCGGGAGCGTTTCGTTCGGAAACGATCGGGCTGTCAAGAAGCTGGTCTCGCTTCACCAGCTCATCCATATCCCGGAAAATCCCATTAAAAGATAAGCTGCTCGCCGGGTCCGGAGGCAGTTCGCCCGGTTTCGTATCAGGGGTAGCCGGTGATTCATTTGACTTGTTGGATGGAGGAGTCGCGAGGCCTAGCTCCTCCTTTAGTCGCGAATTGGTCTGGAGGAGGGATTCGGTCGGTTTCTTGAGAGCCGCCCTTTCCTTAGCGGCTAACCTCTTGACCTTCTTCGTTATCCGCTCGGTCACGGACCCGGTCTGCTTCCTCTTCCTCTCTCTCTTACCCGGAGCTGGGTCAACTTCTTTTAGGGGGCTGGGATAATCGTCCGCGGACAGAGGAGTATTCGGTTCGCCCGTCCTGGGGGAGTTAACCGCCTCTTCCTCTAGATCCCTGACAAGCAGGTGAGGATTCCCGGATGGGGTGATTTCCACTCCAAACGAGGCGGTTTCGCCGACCTTCTTCGAAGGGCTGTCTGAAACAACTTTTTCAGAAGTGGCGGCCACCTCTTTGCTCGACAAGCTAGCGGTCTGTTGGTTGAGGTCGCTGGGAGGGATCGACGAGACATCAGGGGGAGGCCCCGAACTGTTCACCACGGGCTCTGCAGGAGTTTTGGGAGTTGATAAGTCTACGACTGGCTTGGGGCTAGCCGCTGCGGCCTTCTCAGCCCGCTTCCTCTTATTCCGATCTTTCCGGTCTTGCTTTTCTTTCTCCTTATTCGGCTTCTCCAACGGTTCGCGCCTCTTATCTTCCGCCCTCTTCTGGTCTCCGCTGGGATCCACGCGGTCTAGCACAGTGTCCAGGAAGTCCATTGCTGAAGAATTGCCGGTCTTAAAAATTCTGACCGCAACTGGCGAGTAATACCCCGTGATTTCAGGAAAAAACTCCGTAGAATGAATTCTCTGGCTCTCTTATAGAATTCAAGGCAAGTCGGATGCGGTCTCCCGGTCAAAGCTAATATTTTCGAAATTCTTTTGAGATTTGAAAATATGCGGGGATTATGTTTGCCCGGAAAACCGCTTCTTGGGTTGGACCATTATCAGACCGCGCGGACTCCTGGGCCAAGCCGCTGGGTCCCGGGATCGGCGGTTCTCAGTTCAAGAAGGGCCAGGCCGGGCGGCCTGGTGTCATTTCCGGATCGCCCCCAAAGGGATAAGATCGTCAAAGAGCCAAGGCAAGAAGTTCATCCGCGGTCTCAGCTAGAAGGCCGCGCGGGTTGTCTCATAGAGACTCGAGGTTCCAGCCCCGAAGAACAAGCCGGGGGTCCAGATCAAAGGCTATCCGGGATACCTTGCGAAAAACGGCTAAGTCATGACCAGAATGCAGACCGCGGCCTCAATCTCCAGGCCGCTCGGTCTGCATCATTGACTTAGTCCTGATATCCTCAGCCTCAAGTCAGACGGGTAGGGAAGGCAGGCCGTCAGGTCGCGCGGCCTCTTTCTTTTTCTTCTTTGTGCATCCCGTCACCGCCTGCCCGTTTCTCCTGTACCCGGGCAGGAGGTTATTTTATCCCTGCCCATTCGGGCAGGCCCCCAAGCCTATAAATAGGGGGCGGCACTGTTCACAAGGGACGCACACTCGAATCCAAGAGCTCGCTTGTCTGAGCTCCGGTCTCGAATTTCTGGTCTCGCGAACTGTTGACCGGCCGGCTTCTGCCTTCTCGCATTTGTAACCGCTACTTTTCAATCAAAGGAAATCCCGTCGCAGGAGTGGCATTTGCCGCGACGGGCGAAGTCTGGCCTCGACCGCTGCTAGCGGTCTGAATTCTCTAACTAAATAGTAACCGATAGTCCGCAGCCTTCAATTTTCTTCGTAAGCGCACTTTTGAATCGAACAACTACCATCATTGAAACCAAACATGGCCATACCTAAGGGCTTGGAAAAGCAAGGCAACACCTCCCAACAGATTGGAATTCTCTGCCATGATCTTTCTCCAATGAATCCATGGCTTCCAAAAATGTGGTGATTCTAGCTAAATTCGTAATTTAAGAGCTCCATTTATCCTGTGCATGAAAATAAAGTATATGCGCATCAAAAAAATGAAGAGATGAATAGAGAGGTATATATACAAATATTTTGTAATTCTTATGATAAATGAAAATGTTCAAATGCTAATTTAAAATTTTGTAGCTATTCAGCAAGGCATTTTGAGAACGATTTAGACTTAGTTCGTAAGCTAATTTGATGCATATAATTGCATGAAACATAGGGAAAAAATCATTCAAAGTAAGTAAAGACAAATATATATAGTAAGAGATTTACAATAGCAGGTCAAATTGAGTTGTCTATAATTGCGCGACAATGGTTATAAAATGAAGCAACAAACCTAAAATATTTCTAATAATGCTCACTTGTATGTCGGGGTACTCGCGAGTGACCTGCAGTGTTGCATCTGCAACATTGTCGTCCTTAATTCAGTATATCACCAAGATTAGCTAACTCACAAACATAAATTTCATCATGGCAGAATAAACTCCTACTTCAGGATAACTGAAACAGCAGGACAAATTGCAGCTGGAAAAAATGAAAGAACTCTGTTTTACCTTGTTCAGTTGCACATGACTGTTTAATTTGGAGATTATCCCAATGCATGCAACATAAAAATACTGACAATGGCCAAGTAATTGCTCCATCGGTTACACATCAAACAACCACCATCTATCTACAGTTACGTCAATTAAATAATTAAAATAGGAAAAAATAAGTTGTTTCATAGTTTTGCATCTTGAATTTATTCCAGCCAAGTGATTTTTTCTGCATAAGAACATAAATAAATAAAATATAGTAATCAAATGGCAAATGATACGTGTTTCAAAAAGTAAAAGTGAACAATAACACACCTGAATCAAATAGAATAAGAGAACAATAACATTTGATACCTGAATCAAATAGATTAAGCGGACAATATTCATTCAATGTTTCAAGGTTTTTCATTTTAGTGAAGTGCAGATCTGAGTTGGATGAAGAAGAAATGTGTAGGGGATGAACAAAATTAAAAAACAAATGCACCTTAGAACTCATGCTGGATCACCTCCATAAGCAGAGCAAAGGCGACAACTTTAGTGTTTTCTGAGCGTAGGTGGCGGAAGCCTGACAATGGCAAAATTAGACCCTGATGGCGGTGAAGACAGAGCACGACGACTGTGTGTTGGTGGAGAGAGAGAGATTACCCGCTCAGTTTCTACTGTAGGGTTTCGCAGTGTTAGGTCGTCTCCATCACCTCCTTGGAGAAGAGAAGTAGGCCGCACTAGGAAGGCGAACAACGGAGAGGTGTGGGCTTGAATGCAAGTTAAAGCGGACATTAGTGATTCCCTAGGATGCAGAGTTGCGGGATGATGGCAGAGAAGCGGCCGACATCAGCATCTTCGGTGAAGAGAGAAGAATGGCTTAGTTGTAGCAAGGATATATGAAAAAGGAAGAGGAGTGGAAGGGTTTTGGTAGTGCTCCGTGCGGGAGGTAGATGAGGATAGCTGGAATGCGTGATGGAGGACATCGGGAATAGGCGAAATAAGAGCGTTGGGGGCTATGAAATTGACAATAATAGGCATGGTATTTTAAATTTATTTGAAATTTGTGAATGCCGATTTTAGAGGAAGAGAGGGTGAGATGGGGATAATGAATGTTGCACCAAAGGGTGCTTTTTGTTCATAGAATAGTAAAAGCGGACATTGGCGATTCCCTAAGATGCGGAGTTGTGGGATGATGGCAGAGAAGCGACCGCCGTCAGCATCTCCGGTGAAGAGATAAGAATGGCTTAGTTGTAGCAGGGATATATGAAAAAGGAAGAGGAGTGGAAGGGTTTTGGTAGGGCTCAGTGCAGGAGGTAGATGAGGACAACTGGAATGTGTGATGGAGGACATCGGGAATAGGCGAAAGAAGAGCGTCAGGGGCTATGAAATTGACGACAATAGGCATGGTATTTTAAATATATTTGAAATTTGTGAATGCCGATTTTAGAGGAAGAGAGGTTAAGATGGGGATACTGAATGTTGCACCAAAAAGTGCTTTTTGTTATAGAATAGTATATATATATACACACACGCACACAGATAAATGGATATACACTTAACGTGTATATAAGAATATACGCGCATTTTTGAAATACGGCTTACACGTGCATTTTCATGAAAAGTGATCTACAACTTTCATGTTGAACATTTTTCCTAAAAATGCACGCACAATGTGTGTTTTGGGCCCGATTGAAACCTGGGCGGAACAATGCGTATTTGCAAAAGTTTCGCCCAGGTTTCAATCGGGCCCAAAATACGCATTCCAGCTATCCTCCGCTTTCGACGCCAAATATAGAGCATGTAAGTTCATGTGTTTACCAAATTATTTATCTACCATATGCATGAGTTTGTTCGTTGAATGCATGAGTTGCTTGAAGAAATTGATTCTCTTGATTTTCATTTCAGGTAGTTGAATGTTATATATTCATGAGTTTGTTCGTTTAATGCATGAGTTACTTGGAGAAATTGATTCCCTTACAGTTGCATGAGTTTGTTCGTTGAATGTGATTAGTTGTGCAGAAATTTCCATCATTGATTGTTATATATATATTTTTGTCATTGAATGTTGTATATTTTGTATACATATAAAGGGGTCTATCCAACATGCAGACCACTAGCAAGATGGAGAGTCTCTAAACCACTGCAACCATAGAAATTTTTCAGGCGTGATGGAGGTATGATTCCTTCAAGCCATTTTTCATGCTGACTGAGCACTTCCTAATAAATAGTTTTCATATTTCTGCTTATTATTTTTTACTCATTTAACTAATTTTATCAAGTTTTCTCTCATTCCCTTGACATCTTAGCATTCTAATAGTTATATGACAATTTCTAATTGAGATACTATTTTTTTCATGCCACTTACCATAGCTGCTGATCATATTTAAAGGTATGCATAGAAATTGTGCGTTTTCCACATTTCCAATATAGATATGGCATTTCATTTTTCTAGCAATTCATGAGGTTATATCATTTTTTTATGTTTGTAATATGCTCCGATTTGCTTGATTCTTCTTCATATTTTTTAAGTGCATATCCATTCCTTGGGTTGCACTACTGTGACCTAAATTTCTCAGATTTAAGTTTTTTTAAATAAAATTGATGCATCACCAGTTATCTTTTTAATTACAATTCAGGACTTTTTAATTGTACCTCAGATTAGCTAGGTTATCTGAGTTAAATTTCAATTTTTTTCACAGCAATATTTAATATGTGGGCAATGGTGAATTCATATGGCCTGTATGTTGAGAATGTGAATGCACTTCTTAGAGGTGGAGGTGGGATGCCAGGAAATTGCTACATAGATAACCTTCTGAGAAGTAAGTGACTATATTATTGGTTTGATTATTGTTACATTGATTTTATATTCAAGTTTGTTCAAGGTTCACTTTTGTATGAGTTTTATGGCTTTTAATTATTCACAGATTCAAGTTTGCACTGATTTCAAAGATACCAAGACATGGTCAATCTTTCTTACAAGAAAGCATGAACAAGTTTGAGCAAGAAAGCATGTCAAAGATCCAAGTTTGCACTGATTGTCCAATTGCAACCTATATAAAGGTTTGAGCAAGTTTTTGCTTCTTCATCTAATTTTTTTTGCAACTAGCATAATAGTTGTTCATGAATTTTATAGCATCGGAAAATTTTAACTTCATTGTAAGTCAAAATCCTTCTCCACGAGGAGGATGCATGTTGTGTAGAAAAATCTAGAATCAAGGTTTCAAAATATGAAAACATGTTGTGTAGAAAAACCTAGAATCAAGATTTCATTTGTCGCCCCCCTCGACGAATGACGCTGTCCTTGACGAATGACACCGCCCCTGACCAATGACGCCACCCCTGATGAATGACGCCGCCCCTGACGAATGACACCGCCCCTGACCAATGACACCGCACACGCGAATGTCGCCACCCACGACGAATGTCACTCACGACGAATGTCGCCGCCCACGACCAATGTCGCCGCCCAAGACTAATGTCCCCTGCCACGACAAATGATGCCCCCCACGACAAATGTCGCCCCCACGACAAATGCCGCCATGGATCGGGCTGGAGGCCCGTGCCTGTCACTCGTATATATATATATAAGTTTCTTCTTTTATCTATACTATTTTAAAAAGAAATAGTGCGGTCTGCGGTTAGCGTGAAATAAAAATTCATACAAAAAATCTGCACCCTCAATTATGGTTCGGTTATTAGCAATCGTCCTATTAAAGGTGGATCTTTATATATGCTCCTTCAATTCCACGCACTCGCTCTCCCTCTGCCCTAACTCAAACACAAGCCGCATGAAAGAAGTCCCGCTCCCTCTCGCGCCTTCAACAGCTACGCGTCTCCTTCTCCTTCACTCCCTCTCCTTCGCTCCCTCCCATCTACTCTGCATCGCGATTCAGCCGCAGAATCTCCGACACTCTACCACATCAAGCTCCCTCTCACGCCTCTGCACTAGGTTTCAGCGCAAACCCCCATTTCCCGCCGTCTTCTGCTTCAACGTTTTGGCCTCCACCGTCGTCGTCTAAGGCGTCGAAGGCGTCGAACACTTCCACTCCACCGTCGAACTCTTCTAGAGTTCCAGGTAATGTCGATATCTCAATTAGGGCATGGTGATTTCGGTTCCAGTTTAGGGCATACTATTATCTCTTTACTAATTTTAAATCTCTTTACTGATTTCCTCTATCATATAATGTTCTTCATATTATCCTTCCTAAAAAAATCACAGAAATGTGTTCCCTCCTTACTGCTCGCACACTCCTTTCGATTTTTTTTCTTCAACGACTTTTGGACTGCAGTTCTTTGTTCCTCTTCAGTCTATGCATTTTCATTTTCTTTTGCAGATTTTATTTCCAATGGTTAATGATATGCTTACGGTTCTTAATTCAATAAAAAAATGAAGTTAATCAACTTCAAAGTAGACTGGAGGTGAGAACAATGAGAGTCGTGATTCATTTTGTTACTTATTTCCAGAATTAGTAGAAGTTAAACATTCACCACATCATGGACCTGAAATGGACTAACAATATGAGTTTTTCTTTGCAATGTTTATGGCATGGAGGATGGCCTTGGGTGAAGGCTTCTTAGACAACTCATGCAACTATTAATATTTTGTAGATGTTGGTGTAGGGCTATGACAACAAAGGGATTGCAGCAATCTTCAGATGATGGTCTCGGGCTATGGCAGCAAAGGGTGAATGTAGACAATCCCAAGGTGTAAACCATGGCTGCCTCTATGTCGCACTGTTCAGTTTTTCATTTCTCTCTCACTTTCGCACATCTACCTCTTTGTTTATCTTCTAAAAAACCGATAAATCTTTCTCCTCATGCTTCTTATTAGATTTAGGGATTTGTTTGAGTTGAAAGTCCCTGTTATTTTTCTTACATTCTCATTAACAGCAGCAATGTCTTCAACCAAATTATTATTCTTGTTGAAATAGCCCATGTATTTGGCCCATTTAGTGGCCCAGTTCTTCTCCTCTATATCTCTTTAGTCCCACATTGTGTATAGGATTTCTCTCTCTCTTCTCTCTCTTCTCTCTCCTATAAATATGTACTTTCTCTTTGTATAAGATTCGATCAATACAATAGATTCTTCTACATGGTATCAGAGCAATACGTTCGAATTTGCGGCCTCCTTTTTCTGACCGCACGCCCTGTGCGGCCTTTTATTTGGTGACCGCTCCCCTCGTTATCTCGCTCTCTGCGACCCCCCCCCCCCCCCCCCCCCCCCCCCCCCGTCCTGCAATCTCTCATTTGACGATGGTTCTCCCTCTCTTATAGCCCTCTGTCCGGTGGGTCCCGCTTCCTGCGGCCAGCTCCTTCTCAGCGGTCTCTCCATCTGCGGCGTTCTCCCCTCCTGCCCGCAGCCTGCTGCGATCTCCTGCTACGATCTCCCACTGCGGCCTCCTCTGCGATCTCCCGCTACGGCCTTCTCAGCGGTCTCTCCGGCTGCGATCTCCTGCTGCGGCCTCCTCGGACGATCCAGCGTCGTTTTGGAACCGAGGATGGTGTCCCTCCTGTCGGTTGGAACGCTATGAAAAATCTTTTAAAGGATCAGTACGTCCCCGCTTATCATCGTACCCAAATGTTTGATGAGCTTTCCACCCTACGTCAGGGCGATAAATCCATAGCCGACTATATGGGTGACCTTAAGGACAAGATGGTTCGTTGTGAGGTTCAAGAAATGCCCGAGGTTACACTTTCGAGATTCCGTAAGGGTCTTAGTTACGATATCCAAAGAAAGCTCCTACGTTACGACCACACCGACTTGAACACCACATTTAACGCTGCCCTAGACATCGAGAAGCACCTAGCCTCTAAGCCCAAAGCTAAAACACAACTCCTACAAGGGCAAAACACCGTACAGTGCCTCCACCTCCACCTTAGGGACAAGGGGAAATTTAAGACCAAGGACTCCTCTAACATCATTATCACGGCTAGGGACACTAAGAATCCCTTAGGGAAACCCATTCCCGTAGGCAATATTAGTAAGACTAATGCCACTTGTTATGCGTGCGGGGTAGCCGGCCACTACGCCGTTGAATGTCCCACTAAAACTAGGACCTTGGCCTTAGTGGAGCCTACCGATGACACACCCGAGTACATTTACGAGGCTACCGATGAGTCTGATCCGGAAGGGCTACCCAGTGATTTAGAGGATGATTCTCATTTGATGGTGATGCGGTGTATACTTACTACCCCCGTTCTTTGGATGATTGGAATAGGACCAACATATTCTCCTTGATATTTAAGAGTGGTGATAAGTTGTGTAAATTGATTATCATCAGTGGTAGTTGTATGAATGTAGTGTCTGAAAATGCGGTCACACGTATATCGCTAGCCACGGAACCCCACCCTTCTCCTTATCAGGTAGCCTGGATAAATAAAATGTCCATACCGGTCACCAAACAATGCTTGGTTCCCATTTTGGTCAAGTCCTACTTGGATCAGATTTGGTGTGATGTAATTCCTATGGATGCGTGCCATGTCCTATTGGGCCGACCTTGGCTTTATGACCGGGATGTGATTCATCATGGGCGCGCCAACACGTATGAATTTCAATATAAGGGCAAGAAGATTACTCTCAAACCTACTCCACCCAAGGAGCCCTCTAGCTCATATAAAGACACTACCATCCCTGTGGAGAGGAAGACGTTAAGTTTGTTGGGTAGACATGAATTCACTCGTGAGTTGTTTATTGGGGGAGTCATGTACGCTTTAGTCTGCATGTTAGCCAAGGAAGATTCTGCAATTTTGGATGATTTACCCCTTGAGTTGAGGGAGTTATTGGAGGAGTATAGGGACGTTTACCCGAATGAGTTGCCTTCGACGTTGCCACCGATGCGTGATATTCAACACGCTATTGATTTTGTCCCGGGCTCATCATTACCGAACCTCCCTCATTATCGTTTGAACCCCGCTGCCCATCAGGAGTTGCAAACCCAAATTTCAGATCTCTTGCAGAAGGGATTCATTAGGCATAACATTAGTCCGTTTCTTCCTACTTCATCGCATCCTACCTCTGTCGCCTCCTACTTGTGTCTTCTTCTATCTCCATTGCCTCACCCCTACCTTCGTTTCCTCCACCTCCGGCGCTTTCGTCCTCCGCTGCCTCCTGCCTCTGTCGCATCCTATCTCCGAACTTCGTTGCCTCCTACCTTTGACCTCCATCGCCTCCTACCTCCGCCACATCCTACCTTTGTCGCCTCTTACCTTCATCTCCTATCTTCATCGCCTCCTACGTCTACCACCTCATACCTTCATTGCCCTACCTCCGTCGTATCGTTCTATTATGTCTACTTATACGTTGTCTCATTCTCCATTTTCTCCTTTTTTGTTGTCTCCAATTACATCCTCTCCTTCTTCGTCATCTCCTTCTCTGTCTTCTGATGTGACCCCCCGGGCTACGCTGTTTTAGTCTGAGCGGATCTCATCCCAGTCAGCCCTCCGGGGATGGAACACATCAGGGCCGCGACCCCCACACGCCAACCCGTCTCCTCAACCAGTTTAATCGAGGCGAGTTGTTGAGGCTCAGTTGGTGATGAGGGCTGTGTTGAAATCTTCTCATCAAGGGGGAGGGGGATCGAATCCCCGCCTCAACAACCCGCCTCGATTAAACTGGTTGAAGAGACGGGTTGGCGTGTGGGGGCCGCGGCCCTGATGTGTTCCATCCCCGGTTGGCTGACTCGGATGAGATCCGCCCAGACTAAAATAGCGTAGCCCGGGGGGTCACATCAGGGCTGACTGGATGAGATCCGCCCAGACTAAAACAACGTAGCCCGGGAGGTCACATCATCTTCTCTGACTACTTACGCTCCTTTTCCGTCGTATCCTTCTCCATTATGTCATTCTACATCGTCCCCTCTATCTTTTCTCTTCTATGTTTTCTCATTATTCGTCATTTACAACTCCATGCTCTCATTCTTGGTTTCTTCTTCTCTATAGACGCCTTCTCCCTTGTCTCATTCTCCATCATACTCTTCTCCATCATCACTAACAACGCTATCTCCTTCGCAGTCTCCTTTACCGTAACCTTCTTTGTAGACTCCCCTGCTGCCAGACTCTATTATGTCCTTTTCCATTTTCTCCTTTTTTGTAGTCTCCAATTCCTTCCGCTCCTTCTCTGTACTCTTATTGTTCGCATATCCCTCGTATCCTTCGTCTCCTTCTACACCATGTCATTCTCCCTCGTCTCCTTCTTCATTTTCTCATTCTATATTTTCTCATTGTTCGTCATTTACAACTCCATGTTGTCCTTCTCAGTTACTTCTTCTCCTTCGTCTCCTACTCCCTCTCTCGTACCCTCAATTTTGTTTCTGTTAGCAATATCATAGTATCAAACATCTAACGTTATCTTAGTAGATGTATTTCTCACTTTTATTCTCAGGTAGCTTTATGTTGATTCAATTTTTTTGTACTGTAGGACCCATTTCTATTTTTAAATACTATTATGT
This sequence comes from Dactylorhiza incarnata, assembly GCA_033032865.1. Classification (NCBI taxonomy): domain Eukaryota; kingdom Viridiplantae; phylum Streptophyta; class Magnoliopsida; order Asparagales; family Orchidaceae; genus Dactylorhiza; species Dactylorhiza incarnata. The sequence continues at coordinate 43,922 of JAWHQI010001344.1, read as the reverse complement.
AATATTGGTATTTTACATCCACTTATTAATATGTGATTGTCATGACAGATATCTATTTAAAATAGCCTGGTGCAATCATTAGTTTAATTGTGGAGCTTTAATTTATATTTTTTTGTCTAAGCCTGACAATGATATAAATTTTATTTATATAAGGTTTCCAAAATCACAAAATTTGTTTATTGTTTGTCTCCTCGATACATCAAATCTTACTTTGAAATCAACAAATTATCATATTACAATCATCCATCATGAAATTGAAACATTATAACTAATGATCCTTGATCGATACACATAAATCTCCAAGATATCACCTGCATAATGAGCAGGCCAAGTGACGTAGAAAAACAAATCCAAAAAAACCAATCTCTCAACATTCTCACAACAATTTACATAAAATGTGAACACGCATTTAGAAGAATAAACAATTTACATAAAATTAGAACATGCATTTAGAATTATAAATTTACATAATTAATTATTCAATATTATTAGATTAATAAGTAAATTTACATTCTCCTTCTCCGTGTTCTCCAGTTCCATACTCTTATTGTTCGCATATCCTTCGTCTCCTTGTATGCCATGCCATTCTCCCTCGTCTCTTTCATTTTCTCATTCTATATTTTCTCATTGCTCGTCATTTACAACTCCAGGTTGTCCTTCTCAGTCACTTCTTCTCCTTCGTCTCCTCCTTCCTCTCTCGTACCCTCATTTTTGTTTTTGTTAGCAATATCATAGTATCAAGCATCTAATGTTATCTTAGTAGATGTATTTCTCACTTTTCGTCTCAGGTAGCTTTATGTTGATTCAAATTTTTTTGTATTGTAGGACCCATTTCTATTTTTAAATACTATTATGTAATATTGATATTTTACATCCACTTATTAATAAGTAAATTAAGAGGGAGAGAATTATCTTTAGATTAATAAGTAAATACAAGGGGACGACTGAAGTGGGGGGTGGTACATGGATTTAGACCTTCATGGGTGAATGTGTGTGTGTGTGTGTGGGGGAGGGGGGGGGGGGGGGGGGGGGGGATGATGGGGGAAGACGAGTAGGGTGTGGGACACTGTAGCCCCGAAGAACGGGGGGATAATGGAGGGGACCACAGAGTAGGTGATAACTGAGGTTTATGGTTAGGGAGGACGACTGAGGGGGAGGGAAGAACGACGAAGGGGGACACTAGAGAAGGGGACCACCGAGGAAGCTACAAGGAAGGTTTGTGTTTTAGGGTTAAGGGGACGACGGGGAGAGGTGGAGGGAGTCTAGAGCTGGAGCATCTGGAGTGTCCTCTGTCGCACCCAGCTCCTACCTCTTCCACATCCAACTCTTACCTTCATCACCTCCAACCCCCGTCACATCTTACCTCCGTCGCATCCTACCTCCGCTGCATCTTACCTTCGACCTTCGTTGCATCCTACCTCGTACCAACGTCACCTCCTACCAAGCGAGTCACTGCATTAAGTCACTTTATTCATTCTCATAAAAATGACAATAATACGTGTACGAGGAATCACATTCTTTACTAGTATTTACCCTTCATCCTCTCCTTCTCCAAATAAAGTTAAATGAGCTAATTAGTCACCCAATTTTTTAAATAATATTTCTCTCATTAATTTCACCGCAGGAATATATCGAAGCGTAGCCGTACTTTCAAGCGAGTCACTGCATTAAGTCTCCAACAATGCTTTACCAAGAAGAAGATGAGTAAATCACACTTCACCTAGCAATTTTTTATACTTCATTATGCATGATTATCTAATTTCTTAGTTCTCATGGTTAGTTTTTTTACACTTCACCTAGCTATTTTTTATACTTCATTATGACGCAGGACGGTCCAATGTGATGGGGGAAAACACATGAATGAACTCCTACATGCAACCATGCATATCCAACGAATTTAACTTGCAATAATAATTAGTTTTATAAATCAAAATAAATGTAGGCCACAATAGTTAAAGCTCTCAAATATGGAAACACGTGAAGTCGTATAAATGCAAGAGTGCCAGAAAATCAAATACTATTTAAATGAGGGATTGCAAAGACCAAAACAATTGAAAACAAAGTCTATAAACCACTATCTCTCAAGTAGAGAACAAACACATGATCCAAAAGTAAAGAAATCAAAAAACAAACCTTGAACTTTGCAAACAATGTGGAGGGGAGGGCTGGAGGTGCTGTTAGAGGGCTGCCGGGGCTGATTTTCAGAGCTCTGAAACTGTTTGGGGCTGTCCAGAAACAGGGTCAGCAATAACGAGGGTGTTGGGAGGTAGTATTCAGCAAGGGCAGCAGTTTTTGACTGTCCAGGATACTGGACAGCAAGCCCGACAATGCAAGGGAAGTATTTTGAGGCAGCTGGCAGCAGGTTTCAAGGAGATTGGTGAGTGAGGGGAGGCATGGGATGCTTGGGATAATTTACTGGGTTGTTCTGGAAGAGCAAAACAGTTACAGTTAAGTATGGGGCTAGGAATGAGAGAGGAAGGGTTGCTGAAAGGGGTTCCAGGTGAAGGGAAGAGGTGGGTATTTGCTGATTGAGGCTCTACGTAATGGAGAAGACGGGTCAGTGGGGGGATAAAGAGTGGGGTCGGCTGCCTTGATAATTTTGGGAAGGCTGAGAGTGAAATAAGGGGAGTGGGGAGGTTGGGATTAATTTTAAAAGGAGTGCCTAAAATTTAGGGGAGAGGAGAAAGTGGGGGGTAGTGTGTAGTTATGAAGGTGGTTATGGTGTTTATGAGTAGTGGTGGAGGGTGGTGGCTGGTGGTGGCCGGAGGTGGTTTCCGGTGGTGGTGGAGGTGGTTGCCAATGGTGGTGGAGGTCGTCGGATATGTTTTCCGGCGATCGTCGGAAAACTCTACATGTAGGGAATATGTAGAGGAGGTGTGGGAGGTCCACCGGAGGTGGACGGAGACGAACTCCGGTGATCGCCGAAGATGTGTTTATGGTGTATTGGGTCTGTTTTTGTGGGGAAATGAAGGTGGCGGTGGAGGGATATTGTGAAGGTTGGTTGTTGGAGGGCAGATATGGGGATGGCCGGCTGTTGGAGGGGAGATGTGGTGGTAGTCGGCTGTTGGAGGGGAGATGTTGGAAGGGAGGTTTGGGAGGGGCCGACCAAGGTGTTTTGGGAGAGGGGTTTGCTGGCTGTTTTGGGAGGAGGGAGGAGATGGCTGTTTTGGGAGGAGGGGGACTATCGGCGGCTTGTGGAGGAGGATGATGGTGGTGGACGGCAAGGTGGTGGGGATTCCAAGGCTTCGCACCCGGAACTCGACTTCGACACCGAATGACCAAAGAATGGGTTTCAATACTCTATTCTTCAATGCCTAAAATGAGAGCCCTCACCATCTATTTATAGATTCCTATGGGGCAACGGACGGCTATGATTGACCGAACGTCCCGGCTCAAAAATACATAAAATTACGACTCGAAATAAAAAAATGACAAGAACAAAAATTGCTACGATCGTCGATCCGCATAAAATGAATGGTTTCGATTCCCCATCAATTCCCCCCGCCTTGAAATCATTCATCTTCGTGAATGAAGATGGCGTGCTCTCGTCTGAAGGCAAGGAGAAACCCTGTAGCTCTGAACTCGTAGGTCGCTGAAGCTGATAATGATGGAACCGAGGATGATACTGCTGAAGCTGACGATGGTACTATAACTGGTGCTACTGCTAAAGAGATGATGTCGAAGATGTCGGGGACGGAGTACTGGGTATCAATGCTGAAGAAGGTACTGCTACTGTCGTCGACGTCGAACACTGTACTGTACTGTTGTGGAAGAAGCTAGATGATGCCTGTGCCGGAGAATGTGGTACTGATGAAGACAATGGAACTGTTGGTGACGAACGAGATGTATGAACTGGAGACGCCAGATGAGCAGTCGGTGCCGAGTACTCAGGCTGAGGAGGAAGCTAGGTGGTAGGTGAAGGCTGATGCTGATGAGGCGAGGTGGAAGGCTAGAATGGTGGTAACTGAGGCTGTGGTGGAGTGATGAATGCAGACGGAGGCTGAGAGGATGTGGAAGTAGAAGACGAAGGGTACATGTAGTCATGCGGCTAAAAGTATGAAGTCAAATCTTTAACGTTGAATACAAGTGAAATCCCCATACTCAGCGAGATATCCAGCTCATAAGCATTTGCTCCAATTTGTTTAAGCACAGTGTATGGACCCATTCACTTAGTATTCAATTTTCGAGCAATTCCTTGGGGAACCTCTCATCACATATACAAATCAACACTTGTCCTCCTTCGTTGAAGCTTTGCAATCTCCTGTGGCTATCATCATAAGATTTATAAATAATTTTATTGCAAGTACTCTTACGTCGGATAGACTCATGCATTACACAGTGACAATGAATGATGACCGACAAACATAACAGAAAGGCTATGTAGAGACTCTGCATCCCTCCAGGTGTCATACTAGAGGGGCACATGATCAGGGGGATCAGTGGGTGGGGTGTAAAAAAATTCATCGCGGGCGCGATGATCATCTAAAAAAACACCTGAATTGTCTGTACTAACAATGATGGAACTAAACCCAAGATCATCGAGAGCACTCTCATCCTCGACTAATTCAAAGATAGTGGATACGTACCTAAATAGTGGTGGCTTATCTGGAGGCTCTTTTGGTGGAGTATAGAAATTCTCGTCGAGTGTGAGATAAACACCCAGAAGGCTATGCGAGACTTTGGTATTGAGATGCCATTCCATGATGTGTAGAATGCTTTCATAAAGTAGAAACTCATCAGGTGGCTCCCCGGGAGGGGTATAATGAAATTTGTCGCAAATGCGACGACTACCAACATATGTTCCTGGAATATCAGGAGTGACCTTAAGTATAAGAGGAGTCATCACCGAGTACACAACACTAGGCTCTCGGCTCCCGATAGTAATGTTGAGGATTGACTTTTTAGCCGTAGGGGATACTAGGACTAAGTGAGGTGCATAGACTGGATATACCATCACTATGTCACTGGGCCGTACGCCCTCGCTCTCGTGACTATGTTCACTAATCATACTAGTGTCGCTCTCCACTGATATCACATGATCAAGATCTGACTCGACCCAAAAATCAAGTGGGCACTGAATCTCCTCAATATGAGAGGAATCAAAATCTAGCGTCGGGTTTCTCATGTCAATGAGAGCACTACTAGACACATTGGTGGCTTGACCTAAATCCTTAAGTTTTTTCCTACGGGTTCCCTTTGAGCCATTCTTTATGTCATTTAAATGAACATCCAAGCGATCAAATTGATCACTGACCCATCGTTGAAATTCGGCTACTGACATATCCGTTTTCGGAACACTAGGGAGGCCATTACACGTGATGTTATCTTGATGGTGGTGACCTCTATAAGGCTCTTGATATTCTTCAAGGTAATTACCTCTAGAAAAATCAGTGTGAAAAAGGGTTAGCACGATTTTTATGAGTGACGTATTGGGGACGAGGATAATCATGATAGTATGAGGGTCCTCCCGAGGGAATTCTATGTGCACGATCAGTGGTGGAATCCGGTTCCTCAAATAGAGGATTAACAAAATTAGTGGACTCATGTTTATCAAATAAATGATTAGAGTAGCAATTGCTACTATGATATGACATAATGAAACATATAGGTTCTAGTCCTGCATATTATAAAGTAAACCCGAACCACCCTCTGATACCAATCTGACGCAGGACTGTTGAGGCTGAGATCGCTCCTCCGAAGGAAACCGGAGGCTGCGGGTTGTCGGTTACTTTTTAAGTAGAAAAAAGGGAGACCGCTGGCAGCGGTCAAAACCAGACTTCGCCCGCCGCGGCGAATGCCACTCTTGCGACGGGCTTTCCTTTGATTACAAAAAAGAGGTTACAGCGGGCTGCAAGTGCAGGAAAAAAGAAGCCGGCCGGTCAGACAGTCCGCAAGACGGGAAACTTGAGTCCGCAGCTCAAACAAGCGAGCTCCAAGATTCAAGTGTGCGTGTCCTGTGAACAGTGCCGCCCCCTATTTATAGGCTTGGGGGCCTGCCCGAGCGGGCAGGGATAAAATAACCGCCTGCCCGGGTACAGGAGAAACGGGCAGGCGGTGACGGGATACACAAAAAGGAGAAGTAAATAAGCCGCGCGACTTGGCTGACCAGTAGCTAGAGATGAGGAGGCCAAGGCGATGAGGCCACCCGCTCGGTCTCTGCTATGAAACCGCGGCTTGTTCTTTGACTTTGGACCTTGGCTGCCTCTATCGCATAGGCCGCGCGACTTCCGACTTGAGACCGCGGCTTGTCCTGTTGGACTTGGGCTCTGATTACCTTTAGTACTTGGAGGCGGCCTGAGTTGTCACAGACCGCCCGGCCTGTGCTAGCCGGAGTCGATAGACCTCGTTTGACCTGAACCGGGCGACTTAGACCCGCAAACCGCGCGGTCTGGGAGTAACCCTCCTGGAAGCGGTTTCCCGGGTAAACAAGGACGGTCTTATGTGATGGGAAAAACACATGAATGAACTCCTACATGCAACCATGAAAATCCAACGAATTTAACTTGCAATAATAATTAGTTTTATAAATCAAAATAAATGTAGGCCACAATAGTTAAAGCTCTCAAATATGGAAACACATGAAGTCGTATAAGTGCAAGAGTACCAGAAAAGCAAATACTATTTAAATGAGAGATTACAAAGACCAAAACAATTGAAAACAAAGTCTATAAACCACTATCTCTCAAGTAGAGAACAAACACATGATCCAAAAGTAAAGAAATCAAAAAACAAACCTTGAACTTTGCAAACAATGTAGAGGGGAGGGCTGGAGGTGCTGTTAGAGGGCTGCCGGGGCTGATTTTCATAGCTCTGAAACTATTTGGGGCTGTCCAGAAACAGGGTCAGCAATAACGAGGGTGTTGGGAGGTAGTATTCGGCAAGGGCAGCAGTTTTTGACTGTCCAGGATACTGGACAGCAAGCCCGACAATGCAAGGGGAGTATTTTGAGGCAGCTGACAGCAGGTTTCAAGGAGATTGGTGAGTGAGGGGAGGCATGGGATGCTTGGGATAATTTACTGGGCTGTTCTGGAAGAGCAGAACAGTTACAGTTAAGTATGGGGCTAGGAATGAGAGAGGAAGGGTTGCTGAAAGGGGTTCCAGGTGAAGGGAAGAGGTGGGCATTTGCTGATTGAGGCTCCACGTAATGGAGAAGAGGAGTCAGTGGGGGGATAAAGAGTGGGGTCGGCTTCCTTGATAATTTGGGGAAGGCTGAGAGTGAAATAAGGGGAGTGGGGAGATTGGGATTAATTTTAAAAGGAGTGCCTAAGATTTAGGGGAGATGAGAAAGTGGTGGGTAGTGTGTAGTTATGAAGGTGGTTATGGTGGTTATGAGTAGTGGTGGAGGGTGGTGGCTGGTGGTGGCTGGAGGTGGTTTCCGGTGGTGGTGGAGGTGGTTGCCAATGGTGGTGGAGGTCGTCAGATATGTTTTCCGACGATCGCCGGAAAACTCTACATGTAGGGAATATGTAGAGGAGGTGTGGGAGGTCCACCGGAGGTGGACGGAGACGAACTCCGGTGATCGCCGAAGATGTGTTTATGGTGTATTGGGTCTGTTTTTGTGGGGAAATGAAGGTGATGGTGGAGGGATATTGTGAAGGTTGGCTGTTTGAGGGCAGATATGGGGATGGCCGGCTGTTGGAGGGGAGATGTGGTGGTAGTCGGCTGTTGGAGGGGAGATGTTGGAAGGGAGGTTTGGGAGGGGCCGGCCAAGGTGTTTTGGGAGAGGTGTTTGCTGGCTGTTTTGGGAGGAGGGAGGAGATGGCTGTTTTGGAAAGAGGGGAACTGTCGGCAGCTTGTGGAGGAGGATGATGGTGGTGGACGGCAAGGTGGTGGGGATTCCAAGGCTTCACACCCGGAACTCGACTTTGGCACCGAATGACCAAAGAATGGGCTTCAATACTCTATTCTTCAATGCCTAAAATGAGAGCCCTCACCCTCTATTTATAGATTCCTATGGGGCAACGGACGGCTATGATTGACCGAACGTCCCGGCTTAAAAATACATAAAATTACATATAATTAATTCTTCAATATTATTAGATTAATAAGTAAATTATGCAAAAATCCTTTGATGATTTTAAAAGATACATAAATCCATAAGAAAACTGAATTAAGAGGGATGTGATAAATAAAAAATCATCATCAATGGAGAGGCACAATTCATACCCTTGACCCGTTTCATGGCCCTCCACACAGAAGAGGGTGTCTCTGTTCTGCTTCCATTGACTTTACCCACTTGGATCACCTAGAAGCTTGATTAGAGGATCTCACGCTTCTGGTCCACGAGCTCGCTGCTACCGCTGTTAACTATCCACCACGCTTCCCCCCCCTAATCTTTCCGCCAGTGACATCCACCCGACTCATCTACGCTGAATGTGATTTCGATGTTTGACGACAATGACCCCATTTTTTGAATTACTCGCACCAAACAATTTTTTGACGGAGGGGGACGTCAGAGGAGAGGACCACTGAGGAGGGGATGAGGGAGGTTTATATTTTAGGGTTAGGGGGCGACGGAGGGGTCATTTGGAGTTGGAGCATCCACCTTCTGGAGTTGGAGTGCCCTCCGTCGCATCCAACTCCTACCTCCGTCGCATCCAGCTCCCACCTCCGCCGCTTCGAGCTCCTACCTCCTCCGCATCCAGTTCCTACTTTCGCCCCATCCAACTCTTACATTCACCGCATCCAGCTCCTACTTCAGTCGTATCCTACCTCTGTCGCATCCTACCTGTGTCTCCAACTATCTCTGTCACTTCCTACCTCTGTCACCTCCTACCTCTGCCACCTCCTACCCATGTCGCCTCCTATCTCCATCGCCTCCTACCTTCGTCGCATTCATCCTTCGCCGCCTTCGACCTCCGTCGCATCCTACCTTCGACCTTCATCGCCTCATACCTCCCACCTCTGCCGCATCCTATCTTTGCTGCATCCTATCTCTCCGCGTCCTACCTCCGCAGCCTCCTACCCGTGTCTTATATCTCCATCGCCTCCTATCTTCCCGCCTCCTGCCTCCATCGCCCTAGCTCCGTCGTCTCGTTCTATGTCGTTTATTTCTCCATTGTCTCATTCTTCATTTTCTCCTTTTTTTGTAGTCTCCAATTCAACTTACTCCCCCGTCATCTCCTTCTCTGTCTTCTCTTGCTCCATACACTCCTTTTCCGTCGTATCCTTCTCCATCAAGTCATTCTCCCTCATCTCCGTGTACACTTTCTCTTTTTATGTTGTCCCATTGTTCGACATTTACAACTCCGTGCTCTCCTTTTCAGTCTCTTCTTCTCCATCGTCTCCTTCTCCCTCATCTTGTTCTCTGTGGTCTTAGAACTGTCATATTCTTCTTTATCATCTCATTCCTTGTTTTCTCTGAATCCATCATCAAATTCTCCATCATCACTTACAATGCTATCTCCTTCTCCGTAGTCTCCTTTGTCGTAACCTTCTTTGTTGACGCCACCCTGTCCCACTCCATCCCGTCCTTCTCCATCATCTCCAAATGCATCTTATCCTTCTTTGCTGGCTCAAGAGGAGGCGACATAGGAGCACAAGGCGGTGGAGGAGCTGGAGCCCCCGTCGCGTCCAACTCATACCCTCATAACGTCCAACCCCTACTTCTATCGCATCTAGCTCCTACCTCCGCCGCATCCATCTCCTACTTCCGTCGCCTCCTACCTTCGTCAAATCGTACCTCTATCGACTCCTACTTCCGACCTTCGTTGCCTCCTACCTTTGTCTTCTCTTACCTTCGTCTCCTCATACCTCCATCGCCGCCGACCTCCGTCGCCTACGTACTCCGTCGCCTACGTACTCCGTCACCTACGTACTCCGCCGTCTACGTACTACGTCGCCTCCTACCTCTGTCGTATCCTACCTCCGAACTTCATGTCCTCCTACCTACGAACTCCGCCGCCTCCTACCTATGAACTCCGTCGCCTCCTACCCCCGACCTCCGCCGCAACCTACCTCTGCCGCATCTTTCCTTTGTCTCCTTCTACCTGTGTCTCCTATCTCCATTGCCAACTACATCTCCCGCCTCATACCTCCATCGCCCTACCTCCGTCGTCTCATTCTTCGTTTTCTCCCTTTTTGTAGTCTCTAATTTCATCCTCTCCGTCTCCGTCATTTCCTTCTCTGTCTTCTCCAACTCTATACTCTCCTTTCTGTCATTTCCTTCTCCATCATGTCATTCTCCTTCCCCCCTCTACGTTTTTTCTTCTATGTTTTCTCATTGTTTGTCATTGACAACTCCGTGCTATCATTCTCAGTCTCTTCTTTCCATAGACTCCTCCCTCGTCTTATTCTCGACAGTCTTAGAAGCTATCATACTCTTCTTCATTATCACTAACATGCTATATTCTTCTTTGCAGTCTCCTTTACTGTAATCTTCTTTGTTGACTCCCCTGCAGTCATACTCCATCCTGCCCTTCTCCATTTTGTACTCATTTGTAGTCTCCAGTTCCACCCACTCCTCTGTTTTCTCCTTCTCTGTATTCTCCTGTGCCATACTAGGGGGAAGGGGGCGAGAGGGTCGGGGGATGACGAATGGAGTGGGGGGAGAACCAAAGCCTTGAAGGGTGGGGGGGGGGGGGGGGGGACGACAGAGGGGGATGTGTGAGGTTTATGGTTTAGGGTTTGGAGATGACAACGACGGAGGGTGGACGACGGAGGGTGAGGGGACATATGATGGAGGGGGACTTCAGAGGAGGGGACCACTGAGGAGGGGATGAGGAAGGTTTATTGTAGGGTTTGGGGGGCGATGTAGGGGGCATTTGGAGTTGGAGCATCCACCGTATGGAGTTGAAGTTCTCTCCGTCGCATCCGGTTCCTACCTCCGTCGCATCCAGCTCCTACCTCCGCCCCATCCAGCTAGTAACCTTTGCCCCATCCAGCTCTTACCTTCCCCACATCCATCTCCTACCTCAGTCGTATCATACCACTATCGCATCCTACATGTGTCTCCAACTATCTCCATCGCCTCCTACCTCTGTCGCCTCCTACCAATGTCACCTCCTACCTCCAGTGCCTCCTATCTCCATCGCCTCCTACCTCCGTCGCCTTCGTCCTCCCTCGCCTTCGTCCTCCCTCGCCTCCGACCTTCATTGCCTCATACCTCCTACCCCTGCCGCATCCTATCTCTGCAACATCCTATTTTTGCTGCATCCTATCTCTGCAACATCCTATCTTTACCGCATCCCATCTCTCCGTGCCCTACCTCTGTCGCCTCCTACCTGTGTCTCATATCTCATCGCCTCCTACCTTCACCGTATCCTACCTCCATCGCCCTACCTCCGTCATCTCGTTCTATGTCTGTCTACTTCTCCATTGCCTCATTATCCGTTTCTCCTTTTTTGTAGTCTCCAATTCCACCCGCTCCTTCTTTGTCTTCTATAGCTCCATACACTCCTCTTCCGTTGTATCCTTCTCCGTTATGTTATTCTCACTCATCTCCCTCTACACTTTCTCTTTCTATGTTGTCCCATTGTTCGACATTTACAACTACATGCTCTTCTTCTCCGTCTCTTCTTATTATCGTCTCCTTCTCCCCCGCCTCGTTCTCCGCGGTCTTAGAGCTATCATACTCTTCTTTATCATCTCATTCCTTGTTGTCTCTGAATCCATCATCAAATTCTCCATCATCATTAACAATGTTATCTCCTTCTTTGTAGTCTCCTTTCCCGTAACCTTCTTTGTTAACTCCCCCGCTGTCCGTCTCCATCATGTTATTCTCCATCATCTCCAAATGCATCTTATCCTTCTACGTTGGCTCAGGAGGAAGCGGCATAGGGGCAGGAGACCGTGGAGGAACTGGAGCCCTCCGCCGCGTCCAACTCATACACCCAACCATGCCCAGCTCATACTTCTGTCGCATATTCCTACCTCCATCGTATCCATCTCCTACCTCTGTCGCCTCCTACCTTCGTCGAATTGTACCTCCATCGACTCCTATTTCCGACCTTCGTTGCTTCCTACATTTGTCGTCTCTTACTTTCGTCTCCTCATACATCCATCGCAATATACCTCCGCCGCCGCTGACCTCCGCCCCCACCGACCACTGTCGTTGTCGACCTCTGTCGCATCCTACCCACTACCATTGATGCCTCCTACGTTCTACCTTAGTCGCCTCCTACTTGCCTCGCCACCTACCTTATTCTCCTCTTACCTTTGTTGTCTTCTACCTTTGTTGACTTCGTCGTCTTCTACCTCTGCCCCCACCACCCTCGTCGCACTCAGGAGGTGGCGGCACAAGAGCAGGAGGAGCAGGAGGTGGGGGAGGATCTGGAGCCCTCTGTCGCACTCGCATCCAATTCATACCTCCGACCTCCGTCGCCTCCTTCCTCTGTCTCCATCATCCTGTACCTTCATCCCGTCCTACCTATGTAGCCACCATCCTCATTTGCCACCGACCTCCGTTTCCGCCCACCTCTATCGCGGCCTACCTACATCGCCTCCTTCTTCCGTTGTATCCTACATCCTACCTTCTACCTTAATCGCCACATACTCCACCGCCTTCTACTTCCCTCACCGCCTACCTCCGTCGCTTCCTACCTCCGTTGTCTCCAACCTTTGTCGCCTCTGTCCATCCTCGCTCCTACATATGCCCCCCGTCGCCTCCTACCTCTGTCCTCCGTGCCTCATACCTCCTCCATTCGTCGCCTCCAACCTCCGGGGATGACAGAGGGGGGCAACATATGTGGGACGACGGAAGGGGTGGGGGAATAAGGCTTTAGAGCTTCATGAATGATAGAGTGTGTGGAGGGGGGGGGGGGGGGGGAGGGGGCGAATAATGGGGGAGGACGAATAGGGTGAGGGACACCGAAGCCCCGAAGAAAAGGGGATGACGGAGGGGACCACGAAGCAGGCGATGAGTGAGGTTTATGGTAAGGGAGGACGACTGAGGAGGAGGAGAGAAGGACAGAGTGGGGCACCAGAGGAGGGGACCACTGAGGAAGGGACGAGGAAGGTTTGTGTTTTAGGGTCAGGCGGACGACATGGGGCAGGGGGCGTCCGGAGCTGGAGCATCCGGAGTGCCTCCATCGCACCCAGCTCCTACCTCTGCCGCATCCAACTCCTACCTTCATCGCCTTCTACCACCGTCACATCCTGCCTCCGCTGCATCCTACCTCTGCTGCATCCTACCTTCGACCTCCGTTGCATCCTACCTGCTACCTCCATCGCCTTCTACCTGGTACCTCTGTCGCCTCCTACCCGCTACCTCCGTTTCTTCCTACTTCGTCGCATCCTACCTCTGTCGCCTCCTACTTGTGTCTTCTTCTATCTCCATTGCCTCCTACCCCCTACCTTCGTTTCCTCCACCTCCGTCGCCTTCGTCCTCCGCTGCCTCCTGCCTCTGTCGTATCGTACCTCCAAACTTCATCGCCTCCTACCTCTGACCTCCGTCGCCTCCTACCTTCGCCACATCCTACCTTTGTCGCCTCTTACCTTCATCTCCTGTCTTCATCCCCTCCTACGTCTACCACCTCATACCTTCATTGCCCGACCTTCGTCGTCTCGTTCTATTCTGTCTACTTATACGTTGTCTCATTCTCCATTTTCTCTTTTTTTGTTGTCTCCAATTACATCCTCTCCTTCGTTATCTCCTTCTCTGTCTTCTCTGACTACTTACACTCCTTTTCCGTCGTATCATTCTCCATTATGTCATTCTCCATCATCCCTTCTATCTTTTCTCTTCTATGTTTTCTCATTATTTGTCATTTACAACTTCATGCTCTCATTCTTGGTCTCTTCTTCTCCATAGACGCCTTCTCCCTCGTCTCATTCTCCGCAGTCTTAGAAGCTATCATACTCTTCTCCATCATCACTAACAACGCTTTCTCCTTCGCAGTCTCCTTTACCGTAACCTTTTTTGTAGACTCCTCTGCTGCCCGACTGTATTATGTCCTTTTCCATTTTCTCCTTTTTGTAGTCTCCAATTCCATCCGCTCCTTCTTTGTCTTCTCCAGTTCCATACTCTTATTGTTCGCATATCCTTCGTATCCTTCTACACCATGTCATTCTCCCTCGTCTCCTTCTTCATTTTCTCATTCTATATTTTCTCATTGTTCGTCATTTACAACTCCATGTTGTCCTTCTCTGTCACTTCTTCTCCTTCGTCTCATTCTCCCTCTCTCGTACCCTCATTTTTGTTTTTGTTAGCAATATCATAGTATCAAGCATCTAACGTTATCTTAGTAGATGTATTTCTCACTTTTCGTCTCAGGTAGCTTTATGTTGATTCATTTTTTTGTATTGTAGGGCCATTTTTATATTTAAATACTATTATGTAATATTGGTATTTTACGTCCACTTATTAATATGTGATTGTCATGACAGATATTTATTCAAAATAGCCTGGTGTAATCATTAGTTTAATTGTGGAGCTTTAATTTATATTTTTTTGTCTAAGCCTGACAATGGATATAAATTTTATTCATATAAGGTTTCCAAAATCACAAAATTTGTTTATTGTTTGTCTCCTCGATACATCAACTCTTACTTTGAAACCAACAAATTACCATATTACAATCTTGCATCATGAAATCGAAACATTATAACTAATGATCCTTGATCGATACACATAAATCTCCAAGATATCACCTGCATAATGAGCAGGCCAAGTGACGTAGAAAAACCAATCCAAAAAAATCAATCTCTCAACATCATCACAACAATTTACATAAAATGAGAACACACATTTAGAAGAATAAACAATTTACATAAAATTAGAAGATGCATTTAGAATTATAATTTTACATAATTAATTATTCAATATTATTATATTAATAAGTAAATTTACATGCTCTTTCTCTGTCTTCTCCAGTTCCATACTCTTATTGTTCGCATATCCTTCGTCTCCTTGTACACCATGTAATTCTCCCTCGTCTCCTTCATTTTCTCATTCTATATTTTCTCATTGTTCGTCATTTACAACTCCATGTTGTCCTTCTCATTCACTTCTTCTCCTTCGTCTTCTTCTCCCTCTCTCGTACCCTCATTTTTGTTTTTGTTAGGAATATCATAGTATCATGCATTCAATGTTATCTTAATAGATGTATTTCTCACTTTTCGTCTCAGGTAGCTTTATGTTGATTTTTTATTTGTATTATAGGACTCATTTCTATTTTTAAATACGATTATGTAATATTGGCATTTTACATTCACTTATTACTAAGTAAATTAAGACGGAGGGAATTATCTTTAGATTAATAAGTAAATACAAGGGGACGACTGAAGTGGGGGGTGGTACATGGCTTTAGACCTTCATTGGTGAATGTGTGTGGGGGGGGGGGGGTAATGATGGTGGACGACGAGTAGGGTGTGGGACTGACCGCGACACCAATCTTATGTTTGCCATATGGTACGGAGGGCTATAAAATTTACAGCGTTGCGTCAGGGACTGGCTTAGGCTGCGTTCTGCTTCAAAATGGTCAAGTGAGAGCTTATGGCTCTCGCAAGTTGAAAGTGCATGAGAGGAACTATCCGGTCCATGACTTGGAGTTGGCGGCCATGATATTCGCACTGAAATTGTGGCGGCACTACTTATATGTTATGAAGGTTGATATCTTTACTGACCATAAGAGCCTGAAGTATCTGTTGAATCAGAAAGAGTTAAATATGCGACAACGAAGGTGGATGGAGTTCCTTCGGGACTACATTTTCGAGATACATTACACTCCCGGGAAGGAAAATGTTGTCGCAGATGCTTTGAGTCGGAGGGCTTTTGCGCAAGCCGACTGGATTCAGATGCATGATCCGCGTCTAATCAGCGACTTGGAAGCCTTGGAGATCTCTTATGTGGATAGAAGTTCTAGCGCGAGTGCTTGCTTGAACTATACAGAGGTGCAATACGACCTCGCAGACAGAATACGACAAGCCCTGAAGCTTGATTCAAGCATGAAGCGCTACTTAACGGAGACTGGGGATGGGTCTGCTGCCGAGTTAGTGTTAGACGACGGTCTTTATTGATGTTGTGTTTACTTATTTTCATGTGTGGCCGGCCTGCGAGCCGATGTGCGTAACCCACGTGTTGGTGTAAACATATGTAATAAAGAACTCTTGTTGTATTGTCATTCCTAGTGTTTATCTTACCCTTAAAAGTCAAATGTTGTGTTTACTTCTTTTCATGTGTGGCCGACCTGCGAGCCGATGTTCGTAACCCACGTGTTGGTGTAAACATATGTAATAAAGAACTCTTGTTGTATTGTCATTCCTAGTTTTTATATGACCCTTAAAAGCCAAATGTTATGTTTACTTCTTTTCATGTGTGGCCGGCCTGCGAGCCGATGTTCGTAACCCACGTGTTGGTGTAAACATATGTAATAAAGAACTCTTGTTGTATTGTCATTCCTAGTGTTTATCTGACTTTTAAAAGCCAAATGTTGTGTTTACTTCTTTTCATGCGTGGCCGGCCTACGAGCCGATGTTCGTAACCAACGTGTTGGTGTAAACATATGTAATAAAGAACTCTTGTTGTATTGTCATTCCTAGTGTTTATGTGACCCTTAAAAGCCAATTGTTGTATTTACTTCTTTTCATGTGTGGCCGGCCTGCGAGCCGATGTTTGTAACCAACGTGTTGGTGTAAACATATGTAATAAAGAACTCTTGTTGTATTGTCATTCCTAGTGTTTACTTAAATAAATGCTTCCGTTATGTATGACTCTGAGTATGCCGAGATGGTTTTATTTGAAACTATTTATTCTAATTACATATCTCTCTTTACTGTTCATTTAATATGGCGTGGGGTCCCGTCCGGAACTACTGTTATATTCTATGTAACGGGGATGGTGTTATAAGTTGGTATCAGCTACGAGTCTCGTTCCCTTTCCGCTGAATTTGTGGTCGAATTCTTTTAAGGGGTTGTGAGCACTTGTTTGCGTCGCCGTTAAACCATTTAATTAACCAGTAAATGTCCACTTTAGTAAATGTCTCTTTTTAAATACTATTATGTAATATTGGTATTTTACATTCACTTATTAATAAGTAAATTAAGAGGGAGGGAATTATCTTTAGATTAATAAGTAAATACAATGGGACGACTGAAGTGGGGGGTGGTATATGACTTTAGACCTTCATTGGTTAATGTGTGTGTGAGGGGGGGGGGGGGGGGGGAATGATGGGGGAAGACGAGTGGTGTGGGACGGACCGCGACACCAATCTTATGTTTCCCATGTGGTACGGAGGGCTATGAAATTTATAGCGATGCGTCAGGGAGTGGCTTAGGCTGCGTTGTGCCTCAAAATGGTCAAGTGATAGCTTATGACCCTCGCAAGTTGAAAGTGCATGAGAGGAACTATCCGGTCCACGACTTAGAGTTGGCGGCCATGATATTCACACTGAAATTGTGGCGGCACTACTTATATGTTGTGAAGGTTGATATCTTTACTGACCATAAGAGCTTGAAGTATCTGTTGAATCAAAAAGAGTTAAATATGCGACAACGAAGGTGGATGGAGTTCCTTGGGGATTACATTTTCGAGATTAATTACACTCCCAGGAAGGGAAATGTTGTCGTAGATGCTTTGAGCCGGAGGGCTTTTGCGCAAGCCGACTGGATTCAGATGCATGATCCGCATCTAATCAACGACTTGGAAGCCTTGGAGATCTCCTGTGTGGATAGAAGTTCTAGCGCGAGTGCGTGCTTGAACTGGACAGAGGTGCAATACGACCTCGCAGACAGAATACGACAAGCCCTGGAGCTTGATTCAAGCATGAAGCGCTACTTGGCGGAGACTGGGGATGGGTCTGCTGCTGAGTTAGTGTTAGACGACGGTCTTTATTGATGTTGTGTTTACTTCTTTTCATGTGTGGCCGGCCTGCGAGCCGATGTTCATAACCCATGTGTTGATGTAAACATATGTAATAATGAACTCTTGTTGTATTGTCATTCCTAGTGTTTATCTAACCCTTAAAAGCCAAATGTTGTGTTTACTTATTTTCATGTGTGGCCGGCCTGCGAGCCGATGTTCGTAACCCACATGTTGGTGTAAACATATGTAATAAAGAACTCTTGTTGTATTGTCATTCCTAGTGTTCATCTGACCCTTAAAAGCGAAATGTTGTGTTTATTTCTTTTCATGTGTGGCCGGCCTGCGAGCCGATGTTCATATCCCACGTGTTGGTGTAAACATTTGTAATAAATAACTCTTGTTGTATTGTCGTTCCTACTTTTTATCTGACCCTTAAAAGCCAAATGTTGTGTTTACTTATTTTCATGTGTGGCCGGCCTGCGAGCCGATGTTCGTAACCCACATGTTGGTGTAAACATATGTAATAAAGAACTCTTGTTGTATTGTCATTCCTAGTGTTCATCCGACCCTTAAAAGCATAATGTTGTGTTTACTTCTTTTCATGTATGGCCGGCCTGCGAGCTGATGTTCGTAACCCACGTGTTGGTGTAAACATATGTAATAAAGAACTCTTGTTGTATTGTCATTCCTAGTGTTTACTTAAATAAATGCTTCCGTTATGTATGACTCTGAGTATGCCGAGATGGTTTTATTTGAAACTATTTAATCTAATTACATAACTCTCTTTATTGTTCATTTAATATGACGTGGGGTCCCGACCAGACCTACTGTTATATTCTATGTAACAGGGATGGTGTTACATGTTGGAATCAGCTACGGGTCTCGTTCCCTTTTCGCTGAATTCGTGGTCGAATTCTTTTAAGGGGTGGTGAGCAGTTGTTTGCGTCGCTGTTAAATCATTTAATTAACCAGTAAATGTCCACTTTAGTAAATGTCTCTTTTTAAATACTATTATGTAATATTGGTATTTTACATTCACTTATTAATAAGTAAATTAAGAGGG
Source organism: Dactylorhiza incarnata (assembly GCA_033032865.1). Classification (NCBI taxonomy): domain Eukaryota; kingdom Viridiplantae; phylum Streptophyta; class Magnoliopsida; order Asparagales; family Orchidaceae; genus Dactylorhiza; species Dactylorhiza incarnata. The sequence continues at coordinate 25,119 of JAWHQI010001344.1, read as the reverse complement.
AGGGAATTATCTTTAGATTAATAAGTAAATACAAGGGGACGACTGAAGTGGGGGTGGTAATGACTTTAGACCTTCATTGGTGAATGTGTGTGTGTGCGGGGGGGGGGGGGGGGGGGGGGGGAAATGATGGGGGAAGACGTGTAGGGTGTGGGACTGACCGCGACACCAATCTTATGTTTGCCATGTGGTACGGAGGGCTATGAAATTTACAGCGATGCGTCAGGGAGTGGCTTAGGCTGCGTTCTGCTTCAAAATGGTCAAGTGATAGCTTATGGATCTCACAAGTTGAAAGTGCTTGATTGGAACTATTCGGTCCACGACTTGGAGTTGGCGGCCATGTTATTCACACTGAAATTATGGCGGCACTACTTATATGTTGTGAAGGTTGATATCTTTACTGACCATAAGAGCCTGAAGTATCTGTTGAATCAGAAAGAGTTAAATATGCGACAACGAAGGTGGATGGAGTTCCTTGGGGACTACATTTTCGAGATTCATTACACTCCCGGGAAGGGAAATGTTGTCGCAAATGCTTTGAGCCGAAGGGCTTTTGCGCAAGCTGACTGGATTCAGATGCATGATCCGTGTCTAATTATCGACTTGGAAGCCTTGGAGATCTCCTGTGTGGATAGAAGTTCTAGCGCGAGTGCGTGCTTGAACTGGACAGAGGTGCAATACGACCTCGCAGACAAAATACGACAAGCCCTGGAGCTTGATTCAAGCATGAAGCGCTACTTGGCGGAGACTGGGGATGGGTCTGCTGCCGAGTTAGTGTTAGACGACGGTCTTTATTGATGTTGTGTTTACTTCTTCTCATGTGTGGCCGACCCGCGAGCCGATGTTCGTAACCCACATGTTGGTGTAAACATATGTAATAAAGAACTCTTGTTGTATTGTCATTCCTAGTGTTGATCTGACCCTTAAAAGCCAATGTTGTGTTTACTTATTTTCATATGTGGCCGGTCTGTGAGCCGATGTTTGTAACCCACGTGTTTGTGTAAACATATGTAATAAAGAACTCTTGTTGTATTGTAATTCCTAGTGTTTATCTAACCCTTAAAAGCCAAATGTTGTGTTTACTTCTTTTCATGTGTGGCCGGTCTGCGAGCCGATGTTCGTACTACGAGCCGATGTTCGTAACCCACGTGTTGGTGTAAACATATGTAATAAAGAACTCTTGTTGTATTGTCATTCCTAGTGTTCATCTAACCCTTAAAAGCCAAGCGTTGTGTTTACTTCTTTTCATGTGTGGCCGGCCCGCGAGCCGATGTTCGTAACCCACGTGTTGGTGTAAACATATGTAATAAAGAACTCTTCTTGTATTATCATTCCTAGTGTTTATCTGACCCTTAAAAGCCAAATGTTGTGTTTACTTCTTTTCATGTGTGGCCGGCCTACGAACCGTTGTTTGTAACCCACGTGTTGGTGTAAACATATGTAATAAAGAACTCTTGTTGTATTGTCATTCCTAGTGTTTACTTAAATAAATGCTTCCGTTATGTATGACTCTGAGTATGCCGAGATGGTTTTATTTGAAACTATTTAATCTAATTACATAACTCTCTTTACTGTTCATTTAATATGACGTGGGGTCCCGACCGGACCTACTGTTATATTCTATGTAGCGGTGATGGTGTTACAAGTTGGTATCAGCTACGGGTCTCGTTCCCTTTTCGCTGAATTCGTGGTCGAATTCTTTTAAGGGGTGGGGAGCACTTGTTTGTGTCGCTGTTAAATCATTTAATTAACCAGTAAATGTCCACTTTAGTAAATGTCTCTTTTTAAATACTATTATGTAATATTGGTATTTTACATTCACTTATTAATAAGTAAATTAAGAGGGAGGGAATTATCTTTAGATTAATAAGTAAATACAAGGGGACGACTGAAGTGGGGGGTGGTAATGACTTTAGACCTTCATTGGTGAATGTGTATGTGTGTGTGTGAGGGGGGGGGGGGCAAATGATGGGGGAAGACGAGTAGGGTGTGGGACTGACCGCGACACCAATCTTATGTTTGCCATGTGGTACAGAGGGCTATGTTATTTACAGCGATGCATCAGGGAGTGGCTTAGGCTGCGTTATGCTTCAAAATGTTCAAGTAATAGCTTATGACTCTCGCAAGTTGAAAGTGCATGAGAGGAACTATCCGGTCCACGACATGGAGTTGGCGGCCATGATATTCGCACTGAAATTGTGGCGGCACTACTTATATATTGTGAAAGTTGATATCTTTACTGACCATAAGGGCCTGAAGTATCTGTTGAATCAGAAAGAGTTAAATATGCAACAACGAAGGTGGATGGAGTTCCTTGGGGACTACATTTTCGAGATTCATTACACTCCCGGGAAGTGAAATGCTGTCGCAGATGCTTTGAGCCAGAGGGCTTTTGCGCAAGCCGTCTGAATTCAGATGCATGATCCGCGTCTAATTATCGACTTGGAAGCCTTGGAGATCTCTTGTGTGGATAGAAGTTCTAGCGCGAGTGCGTGCTTGAGATGGACAGAGGTGCAATACGACCTCGCAGACAGAATACGACAAGCCCTGGAGTTTGATTCAAGCATGAAACGCTACTTTGCGTAGACTGGGGATGGGTCTGCTGCCGAGTTAGTGTTAGACGACGGTCTTTATTGATGTTGTGTTTAGTTTTTTTCATGTGTGGCCGGCCTGCGAGCCGATGTTCGTAACCCACGTGTTGGTGTAAACATATGTAGTAAAGAACTCTTGTTGTATCGTCATTCCTAGTGTTCATCTGACCCTTAAAAGCATAATGTTGTGTTTACTTCTTTTCATGTGTGGCCGGCCTGCGAGCTGATGTTCGTAACCCACGTGTTGGTGTAAACATATGTAATAAAAACTCTTGTTGTATTGTCATTCCTAGTGTTTATCTGACCCTTAAAAGACAAATGTTGTGTTTACTTATTTTCCTGTGTGGCCGGTCTGCGAGCCGATGTTTGTAACCCATGTGTTGGTGTAAAACCTTTTTTTTACAAAGAACTCTTGTTGTATTGTCATTCCTAGTGTTTATCTGACCCTTAAAAGCCAAATGTTATGTTTACTTCTTTTCATGTGTGGCCGGCTTGCGAGCCGATGTTCGTAACCCACGTGTTGGTGTAAACATATGTAATAAAGAACTCTTGTTGTATTGTCATTCCTAGTGTTCATCTAATCCTTAAAAGCCAAATGTTGTGTTTACTTCTTTTCATGTGTGGCCGGCCTGCAAGCCGATGTTAGTGACCCACGTGTTGGTGTAAAAATATGTAATAAAGAACTCTTGTTGTATTGTCATTTCTAGTGTTTATCTGACCCTTAAAAGCCAAATGTTGTGTTTACTTCTTTTCATGTGTGGCCGGCCTGCGAGCCAATCTTCGTAACCCACGTGTTGGTGTAAACATATGTAATAAAGAACTCTTGTTGTATTGTCATTCCTAGTGTTCATCTAATCCTTAAAAGCCAAATGTTGTGTTTACTTCTTTTCATGTGTGGCCGGCCTGCGAGCCTATGTTCGTATCCCACGTGTTGGTGTAAACATATGTAATAAATAACACTTGTTGTATTGTCATTCCTAGTGTTTATCTGACCCTTAAAAGCCAAATGTTGTGTTTACTTCTTTTCATGAGTGGCCGGCCTGCGAGCCGATGTTCGTAACCCACATGTTGGTTGTTGAATCCAAAATTGCACCTCCACGATCTACTCGAGGGAATTGGGGAAAAAGGAGGCCGCGAGCAGCTGGTTACTTGGGTCGCGAGTGAAGAGGGGAGAAGAAGAGTGGGCCGCTAGCTTGCGGCGAGGCCAGACTTCGCCCGTCGCGGCAAAAGCCACTCCTGCGACGGGCTTTCCCTTAATTCAATAATCTGTCTTACAACTTGCCACTTTTAGTACATGGAAATGAAATGAGTACAAGAGGATGACAGATAAGAAAGACAAGTCGCCCAGGCTGTTTTGCTGAGGCCGCCCGGGCTGTTTCTTGAGGTCGCCCGGGCTGCTTTGTTGAGGCCGCCCGGCCTGTTTCTTGAGGTCGCCCGGGCTGCTTTGTTGAGGTCGCTCGGAAAGGCCGCAGCTAGGTGCGGTCTGGCTGTTTCTAGCCGCTAGTTTTGCCCCCAACTTGCCTGTCCTTTGTTCATGGTCGAGGGTCCTATTTATAGGCTCTGGGTCGATGTCGTCACCTCCGGTGAGCCGGTGACTGGATCCCTACCTGCGCGGTCTGAAGGAAGAGGCCGTCCGGCTTGGCGGCCTGACGGAGGAGGCCGCCACTGCTGGGCGGTCTGACGGAGGAAGCCGCCCCTGCTGGGCGTCCTGACGGAGGAGGCCGCCCCTGCTGGGAGGCCTGACGGAGGAGGCCGCCCCTGCTGGGCGGTCTGACGGAGGAGGCCGCCCCTGCTGGGCAGTCTGACGGAGGAGGCCGCCCCTGCTGGGCGGTCTGACGGAGGAGGCCGCCCCTGCTGGGCGGTCTGACGGAGGAGGCCGCCCCTGCTGGGCGGTCTGACGGAGTAGGCCGCCCCTGCCGGGCGGTCTGACGGAGGAGGCCGCCCCTGCTGGGCGGTCTGACGGAGGAGGCCGCCCCTGCTGGGCGGTCTGACGGAGGAGGCCGCCCCTGCTGGGCGGTCTGAGGGAGGAGGCCGCCCCTGCTGGGCGGTCTGACGGAGGAGGCCGCCCCTGCTGGGCGGTCTGAAGGAGGAGGCCGCCCCTGCTGGGCGGTCTGACGGAGGAGGCCGCCCCTGCTGGGCGGCCTGACGGAGGAGGCCGCCCCTGCTGGGCGGTCTGACGGAGGAGGCCGCCCCTGCTGGGCGGTCTGACGGAGTAGGCCGCCCCTGCCGGGCGGTCTGACGGAGGAGGCCGCCCCTGCTGGGCGGTCTGGCGGAGGAGGCCGCCCCTGCCGGGCGGCCTGACGGAGGCCACACGCCTTGGGTGATCTGAAGGAGGAGGTCGTCCCTTCTTACCATTCTGGGCGCGTCATGTATAAAAACGCCGTGAAAAAGGCCTCCTCGGAGAGGATCGCCGTTTTCTGGGTAAACATTGGTGTAAACATATGTAATAAAGAACTCTTGTTGTATTGTCATTCCTAGTGTTCATCTGACCCTTAAAAGCGTAATGTTGTGTTTACTTCTTTTCATGTGTGGCCAGCCTGCGAGCCGATGTTCGTAACCCACATGTTGGTGTAAACATATGTAATAACGAACTCTTGTTGTATTGTCATTCCTAGTGTTCATCTGACCCTTAAAAGCGAAATGTTGTGTTTACTTCTTTTCATGTGTGGCCGGCCTGCGAGCCGATGTTCATATCCTACGTGTTGGTGTAAATATTTGTAATAAATAACTCTTGTTGTATTGTCATTCCTAGTGTTTATATGACCCTTAAAAGCCAAATGTTGTGTTTACTTCTTTTCATGTGTGGCCGGCCTGCGAGCGTATGTTCGTAACCCACATGTTGGTGTAAACATATGTAATAAAGAACTCTTATTGTATTGTCATTCCTAGGGTTCATCTGACCCTTAAAAGCATAATGTTGTGTTTACTTCTTTTCATGTGTGGCCCACCTGCGAGCCGATGTTCGTAACCCACGTGTTGGTGTAAACATATGTAATAAAGAACTCTTGTTGTATTGTCATTCCTAGTGTTTATCTGACCTTTAAAAGCCAAATGTTGTGTTTACTTATTTTCATGTGTGGCCGGTCTGCGAGCCGATGTTTGTAACCCACGTGTTGGTGTAAACCCTTTTTTTTTACAAAGAACTCTTGTTGTATTGTCATTCCTAGTGTTTATCTGACCCTTAAAAGCCAAATGTTATGTTTACTTCTTTTCATGTGTGGCCGGCTTGCGAGCTGATGTTCGTAACCCACTTTTTGGTGTAAACATATGTAATAAAGAACTCTTGTTTTATTGTCATTCCTAGTGTTCATCGAATCCTTAAAAGCCAAATGTTGTGTTTACTTCTTTTCATGTGTGACCGGCCTGCGAGCCGATGTTTGTAACCCACGTGTTGGTGTAAACATATGTAATAAAGAACTTTTGTTGTATTGTCATTCCTAGTGTTTATCTGACCCTTAAAAGCCAAATGTTGTGTTTAATTCTTTTCATGTGTGGCCGGCCTGCGAGCCGATGTTCGTAACCCACGTGTTGGTGTAAATATATGTAATAAAAAACTCTTGTTGTATTGTCATTCCTAGTGTTCATCTAATCCTTAAAAGCCAAATGTTGTGTTTACGACTTTTCATGTGTGGCCGGCCTGCGAGCCGATGTTCGTATCCCACGTGTTGGTGTAAACATATGTAATAAAGAACTCTTGTTGTATTGTCATTCCTAGTGTTTATCTGACCCTTAAAAGCCAAATGTTCTGTTTACTTCTTTTCATGTGTGGCCGGCCTGCAAGCCGATGTTCGTAACCCACGTGTTGGTGTAAACATATGTAATAAAGAACTCTTGTTGTATTGTCATTCCTAGTGTTCATCTAATCCTAAAAAGCCAAATGTTGTGTTTACGTCTTTTCATGTGTGGCCGGCCTGCGAGCCGATGTTCGTATCCCACGTGTTGGTGTAAACATATGTAATAAATAACTCTTGTTGTATTGTCATTCCTAGTGTTTATCTGACCCTTAAAAGCCAAATGTTGTGTTTACTTCTTTTCATGTGTGGCCGGCCTGCGAGCCGATGTTCGTAACTCACATGTTGGTGTAAACATATGTAATAAAGAACTCTTATTGTATTGTCATTCCTAGTGTTCATCTGACCCTTAAAAGCATAATGTTGTGTTTACTTCTTTTCATTTGTGGCCGGCCTGCGAGCCGATTAACGTAACCCACATGTTGGTGTAAACATATGTAATAAAGAACTCTTGTTATATTGTCATTCCTAGTGTTCATCTGACCCTTAAAAGCGAAATGTTGTGTTTACTTCTTTTCATTTGTGGCCGACCTGCGAGCCGATGTTCGTATCCCACGTGTTGGTGTAAACATATGAAATAAATAACTCTTGTTGTATTGTCATTCCTAGTGTTTATCTGTCCCTTAAAAGCCAAATGTTGTGTTTACTTCTTTTCATGTGTGGCGGGCCTGCGAGCCGATGTTCGTAACCCACATGTTGGTGTAAACATATGTAATAAAGAACTCTTGTTGTATTGTCATTCCTAGTGTTCATCTAATCCTTAAAAGCCAAATGTTGTGTTTACTTCTTTTCATGTGTGGCCGGCTTGCGAGTCGATGTTCGTAACCCACATGTTGGTGTAAACATATGTAATAAAAAACTCTTGTTGTATTGTCATTCCTTGTGTTCATCTGATCCTAAAAAGCCAAATGTTGTGTTTACTTCTTTTCATGTGTGGCCGGCCTGCGAGCCGATGTTTGTAACCCACGTGTTGGTGTAAACATATAAAATAAAGAACTCTTGTTATATTGTCATTCCTAGTGTTTATCTGACCCTTAAAAGCCAAATGTTGTGTTTACTTCTTTTCATATGTGGCCGGCCTGGGAGCCGATGTTCGTAACCCACGTGTTGGTGTAAACATATGTAATAAAGAATTCTTGTTGTATTGTCATTCCTAGTGTTTATCTGACCCTTAAAAGCCAAATGTTCTGTTTACTTCTTTTCATGTGTGGCCGGCCTGCGAGCCGATGTTCGTAACCCACGTGTTGGTGTAAACATATGTAATAAAGAACTTTTGTTGTATTGTCATTCCTAGTGTTCATCTAATCCTTAAAAGCCAAATGTTGTGTTTACGTCTTTTCATGTGTGGCCGGCCTGCGAGCCGATGTTCGTATCCCACGTGTTGGTGTAAACATATGTAATAAATAACTCTTGTTGTATTGTCATTCCTAGTGTTTATCTGACCCTTAAAAGCCAAATGTTGTGTTTACTTCTTTTCAAGTGTGGCCGGCCTGCGAGCCGATGTTCGTAACCCACATGTTGGTGTAAACATATGTAATAAAGAACTCTTGTTGTATTGTCATTCCTAGTGTTCATCTGACCCTTAAAAGCATAATGTTGTGTTTACTTCTTTTCATGTGTGGCCGGCCTGCGAGCCGATGTTCGTAACCCACATGTTGGTGTAAACATATGTAATAAAGAACTCTTGTTGTATTGTCATTCCTAGTGTTCATCTGACCCTTAAAAGCATAATGTTGTGTTTACTTCTTTTCATGTGTGGCCGACCTGCGAGCCGATGTTTGTAACCCACGTGTTGGTGTAAACATATGTAATAAAGAACTCTTGTTGTATTGTCATTCCTAGTGTTTATCTGACCCTTAAAAGCCAAATGTTCTGTTTACTTCTTTTCATGTGTGGCCGGCCTGCGAGCCGATGTTCGTAACCCACGTGTTGGTGTAAACATATGTAATAAAGAACTCTTGTTCTATTTTCATTCCTAGTGTTCATCTAATCCTTAAAATCCAAATGTTGTGTTTACGTCTTTTCATGTGTGGCCGGCCTGCGAGCCGATGTTCGTATCCCACGTGTTGGTGTAAACATATGTAATAAAGAACTCTTGTTGTATTGTCATTCCTAGTGTTTATCTGACCCTTAAAAGCGAAATGTTGTGTTTACTTCTTTTCATGTATGGCCAGCCTGCGAGCCGATGTTCGTATCCCACGTGTTGGTGTAAACATATGTAATAAATAACTCTTGTTTTATTGTCTTTCCTAGTGTTTATATGACCCTTAAAAGCCAAATGTTGTGTTTACTTCTTTTCATGTGTGGCTGGCCTGCGAACCGATGTTCGTAACCCACATGTTGGTGTAAACATATGTAATAAAGAACTCTTATTGTATTGTCATTCCTAGTGTTCATCTGACCCTTAAAAGCATAATGTTGTGTTTACTTCTTTTCATGTGTGGCCGGCCTGCGAGCTGATGTTCGTAACCCACGCGTTGGTGTAAACATATGTAATAAATAACTCTTGTTGTATTGTCATTCCTAGTGTTTATCTGACCCTTAAAAGCCAAATGTTGTGTTTACTTCTTTTCATGTGTGGCCGGTCTGCGAGCCAATGTTTGTAACCCATGTGTTGGTGTAAAACTTTTTTTGTACAAAGAACTCTTGTTGTATTGTCATTCCTAGTGTTTATCTGACTCTTAAAAGCAAAATGCTATGTTTACTTCTTTTCATGTGTGGCCGGCTTGCGAGCCGATGTTCGTAACCCACGTGTTGGTGTAAACATATGTAATAAAGAACTCTTGTTGTATTGTCATTCCTAGTGTTCATCTAATCCTTAAAAGCTAAATGTTGTGTTTACTTCTTTTCATGTGTGGCCGGCCTGCAAGCCGATGTTAGTGACCCACGTGTTGGTGTAAAAATATGTAATAAAGAACTCTTGTTGTATTGTCATTCCTAGTGTTTATCTGACTCTTAAAAGCCAAATGTTGTGTTTACTTCTTTTCATGTGTGGCCGGCCTGCGAGCCGATGTTCGTAACCCACGTGTTGGTGTAAACATATGTAATAAAGAACTCTTGTTGTATTGTCATTCCTAGTGTTCATCTAATCCTTAAAAGCCAAATGTTGTGTTTACTTCTTTTCATGTGTGGCCGGCCTGCGAGCCGATGTTCGTATCCCACGTGTTGGTGTAAACATATGTAATAAATAACTCTTGTTGTATTGTCATTCCTAGTGTTTATCTGACCCTTAAAAGCCAAATGTTGTGTTTACTTCTTTTCATGTGTGGCCGGCCTGCGGTGCGATGTTCGTAACCAACATGTTGGTGTAAACATATGTAATAAAGAACTCTTGATGTATTGTCATTCCTAGTGTTCATCTGACCCTTAAAAGCATAATGTTGTGTTTACTTCTTTTCATGTGTGGCTGGCCTGCGAGCCGATGTTCGTAACCCACATGTTGGTGTAAACATATGTAATAACGAACTCTTGTTGTATTGTCATTCCTAGTGTTCATCTGACCCTTAAAAGCGAAATGTGGTGTTTACTTCTTTTCATGTGTGGCCAGCCTGCGAGCCGATGTTCGTATCCCATGTGTTGGTGTAAACATATGTAATAAATAACTCTTGTTGTATTGTCATTCCTAGTGTTTATATGACCCTTAAAAGCCAAATGATGTGTTTACTTCTTTTCATGTGTGGCCGGCCTGCGAGCGTATGTTCGTAACCCACATGTTGGTGTAAACATATGTAATAAAGAACTCTTGTTGTATTGTCATTCCTAGTGTTCATCTGACCCTTAAAAGCATAATGTTGTGTTTACTTCTTTTCATGTGTGGCCGGCCTGCGAGCCGATGTTCGTAACCCACATGTTGGTGTAAACATATGTAATAAAGAACTCTTGTTGTATTGTCATTCCTAGTGTTCATCTGACCCTTAAAAGCATAATGTTGTGTTTACTTCTTTTCATGTGTGGCCGGCCTGCGAGCCGATGTTCGTAACCCACATGTTGGTGTAAACATATGTAATAACGAACTCTTATTGTATTGTCATTCCTAGTGTTCATCTGACCCTTAAAAGCGAAATGTTGTGTTTACTTCTTTTCATGTGTGGCCGGCCTGCGAGCCGATGTTCGTATCCCACGTGTTGGTGTAAACATATGTAATAAATAACTCTTGTTGTATTGTCATTCCTAGTGTTTATATGACCCTTAAAAGCCAAATGATGTGTTTACTTCTTTTCATGTGTGGCCGGCCTGCGAGCGTATGTTCGTAACCCACATGTTGGTGTAAACATATGTAATAAAGAACTCTTGTTGTATTGTCATTCCTAGTGTTCATCTGACCCTTAAAAGCATAATGTTGTGTTTACTTCTTTTCATGTGTGGCCGGCCTGCGAGCCGATGTTCGTAACCCACGTGTTGGTGTAAACATATGTAATAAAGAACTCTTGTTGTATTGTCATTCCTAGTGTTTATCTGACCCTTAAAAGCCAAATGTTGTGTTTACTTATTTTCATGTGTGGCCGGTCTGCGAGCCGATGTTTGTAACCCACGTGTTGGTGTAAACCCTTTTTTTTACAAGGAACTCTTGTTGTATTGTCATTCCTAGTGTTTATCTGACCCTTAAAAGCCAAATGTTATGTTTACTTCTTTTCATGTGTGGCCGGCTTGCGAGCCGATGTTCGTAACCCACTCGTTGGTGTAAACATATGTAATAAAGAACTCTTGTTTTATTGTCATTCCTAGTGTTCATCTAATCCTTAAAAGCCAAATGTTGTGTTTACTTCTTTTCATGTGTGGCCGGCCTGCGAGCCGATGTTCGTAACCCACGTGTTGGTGTAAATATATGTAATAAAGAAATCTTGTTGTATTGTCATTCCTAGTGTTCATCTAATCCTTAAAAGCCAAATGTTGTGTTTACGTCTTTTCATGTGTGGGCGGCCTGCGAGCCGATGTTCGTGTCCCACGTGTTGGTGTAAACATATGTAATAACTAACTCTTGTTGTATTGTCATTCCTAGTGTTTATCTGACCCTTAAAAGCCAAATGTCGTGTTTACTTCTTTTCATGTGTGGCCGGCCTGCGAGCCGATGTTCGTAACCTACATGTTGGTGTAAACATATGTAATAAATAACTCTTGTTGTATTGTCATTCCTAGTGTTCATCTGACCCTTAAAAGCATAATGTTGTGTTTACTTATTTTCATGTGTGGTCGGCCTGCGAGCCGATGTTCGTAACCCACATGTTGGTGTAAACATATGTAATAAAGAAATCTTGTTGTATTGTCATTCCTATTGTTCATCTGACCCTTAAAAGCGAAATGTTGTGTTTACTTTTTTCATGTGTGGCCGGCCTGCGAGCCGATGTTCGTATCCCACATGTTGGTGTAAATATATGTAATAAATAACTCTTGTTGTATTGTCATTCGTAGTTTTTATCTGACCCTTAAAAGCCAAATGTTGTGTTTACTTCTTTTCATGTGTGGCCGGCCTGCGAGTCGATGTTCATAACTCACATGTTGATGTAAATATATGTAATAAAGAACTCTTGTTGTATTGTCATTTCTAGTGTTCATCTGACCCTTAAAAGCATAATGTTGTGTTTACTTCTTTTCATGTGTGGCCGGCCTGCGAGCCGATGTTCGTATCCCACGTGTTGTTGTAAACATATGTAATAAATAACTCTTGTTGTATTGTCATTCCTAGTGTTTATATGACCCTTAAAAGCCAAATGTTGTGTTTACTTCTTTTCATGTGTGGCCGGCCTACGAGCCGATGTTCGTAAGCCACATGTTGGTGTAAACATATGTAATAAAGAACTCTTGTTGTATTGTCATTCCTAGTGTTCATCTAATCCTTAAAAGCCAAATGTTGTGTTTACGTCTTTTCATGTGTGGCCGGCCTGCGAGCCGATGTTCGTGTCCCACGTGTTGGTGTAAACATATGTAATAACTAACTCTTGTTGTATTGTCATTCCTAGTGTTTATCTGACCCTTAAAAGCCAAATGTCGTGTTTACTTCTTTTCATGTGTGGCCGGCCTGCGAGCCGATGTTCGTAACCTACATGTTGGTGTAAACATATGTAATAAATAACTCTTGTTGTATTGTCATTCCTAGTGTTCATCTGACCCTTAAAAGCATAATGTTGGGTTTACTTCTTTTCATGTGTGGCCGGCCTGCGAGCCGATGTTCGTAACCCACATGTTGGTGTAAACATATGTAATAAAGAAATCTTGTTGTATTGTCATTCCTATTGTTCATCTGACCCTTAAAAGCGAAATGTTGTGTTTACTTTTTTCATGTGTGGCCGGCCTGCGAGCCGATGTTCGTATCCCACGTGTTGGTGTAAATATATGTAATAAATAACTCTTGTTGTATTGTCATTCCTAGTTTTTATCTGACCCTTAAAAGCCAAATGTTGTGTTTACTTTTTTTCATGTGTGGCCGGCCTGCGAGCCGATGTTCATAACCCACATGTTGGTGTAAACATATGTAATAAAGAACTCTTGTTGTATTGTCATTTCTAGTGTTCATCTGACCCTTAAAAGCATAATGTTGTGTTTACTTCTTTTCATGTGTGGCCGGCCTGCGAGCCGATGTTCGTAACCCACGTGTTGGTGTAAACATATGTAATAAAGAACTCTTGTTGTATTGTCATTCCTAGTGTTTATTTGATCCTTAAAATCCAAATGTTGTGTTTGCTTCTTTTCATGTGTGGCCGGCCTGCGAGCCGATGTTTGTAACCCACGTGTTGGTGTAAACATATGTAATAAAGAACTCTTGTTGTATTGTCATTCCTAGTGTTTATCTGACCCTTAAAAGCCAAATGTTCTGTTTACTTCTTTTCATGTGTGGCCGGCCTGCGAGCCGATGTTCGTAACCCACGTGTTGGTGTAAACATATGTAATAAAGAACTCTTGTTGTATTGTCATTCCTAGTGTTCATCTAATCCTTAAAAGCCAAATTTTGTGTTGACTTCTTTTCATGTGTGGCCGGCCTGCGAGCCGATGTTCGTATCCCACGTGTTGGTGTAAACATATGTAATAAATAACTCTTGTTGTATTGTCATTCCTAGTGTTTATCTGACCCTTAAAAGCCAAATGTTGTGTTTACTTCTTTTCATGTGTGGCCGGCCTGCGAGCCGATGTTCGTAACCCACATGTTGGTGTAAACATATGTAATAAAGAACTCTTGTTGTATTGTCATTCCTAGTGTTCATCTGACCCTTAAAAGCATAATGTTGTGTTTACTTCTTTTCATGTGTGGCCGGCCTGCGAGCCGATGTTCGTAACCCACATGTTGGTGTAAACATATGTAATAAAGAACTCTTGTTGTATTGTCATTCCTAGTGTTCATCTGACCCTTAAAAGCATAATGTTGGGTTTACTTCTTTTCATGTGTGGCCGGCCTGCGAGCCGATGTTCGTAACCCACCTGTTGGTGTAAACATATGTAATAAAGAAATCTTGTTGTATTGTCATTCCTATTGTTCATCTGACCCTTAAAAGCGAAATGTTGTGTTTACTTTTTTCATGTGTGGCCGGCCTGCGAGCCGATGTTCGTATCCCACATGTTGGTGTAAATATATGTAATAAATAACTCTTGTTGTATTGTCATTCCTAGTGTTTATCTGACCCTTAAAAGCCAAATGTTGTGTTTACTTATTTTCATGTGTGGCCGGTCTGCGAGCCGATGTTTGTAACCCACGTGTTGGTGTAAACCCTTTTTTTTACAAGGAACTCTTGTTGTATTGTCATTCCTAGTGTTTATCTGACCCTTAAAAGCCAAATGTTATGTTTACTTCTTTTCATGTGTGGCCGGCTTGCGAGCCGATGTTCGTAACCCACTTGTTGGTGTAAACATATGTAATAAAGAACTCTTGTTTTATTGTCATTCCTAGTGTTCATCTAATCCTTAAAAGCCAAATGTTGTGTTTACTTCTTTTCATGTGTGGCCGGCCTGCGAGCCGATGTTCGTAACCCACGTGTTGGTGTAAATATATGTAATAAAGAAATCTTGTTGTATTGTCATTCCTAGTGTTCATCTAATCCTTAAAAGCCAAATGTTGTGTTTACGTCTTTTCATGTGTGGGCGGCCTGCGAGCCGATGTTCGTGTCCCACGTGTTGGTGTAAACATATGTAATAACTAACTCTTGTTGTATTGTCATTCCTAGTGTTTATCTGACCCTTAAAAGCCAAATGTCGTGTTTACTTCTTTTCATGTGTGGCCGGCCTGCGAGCCGATGTTCGTAACCTACATGTTGGTGTAAACATATGTAATAAATAACTCTTGTTGTATTGTCATTCCTAGTGTTCATCTGACCCTTAAAAGCATAATGTTGTGTTTACTTATTTTCATGTGTGGTCGGCCTGCGAGCCGATGTTCGTAACCCACATGTTGGTGTAAACATATGTAATAAAGAAATCTTGTTGTATTGTCATTCCTATTGTTCATCTGACCCTTAAAAGCGAAATGTTGTGTTTACTTTTTTCATGTGTGGCCGGCCTGCGAGCCGATGTTCGTATCCCACATGTTGGTGTAAATATATGTAATAAATAACTCTTGTTGTATTGTCATTCGTAGTTTTTATCTGACCCTTAAAAGCCAAATGTTGTGTTTACTTCTTTTCATGTGTGGCCGGCCTGCGAGTCGATGTTCATAACTCACATGTTGATGTAAATATATGTAATAAAGAACTCTTGTTGTATTGTCATTTCTAGTGTTCATCTGACCCTTAAAAGCATAATGTTGTGTTTACTTCTTTTCATGTGTGGCCGGCCTGCGAGCCGATGTTCGTATCCCACGTGTTGTTGTAAACATATGTAATAAATAACTCTTGTTGTATTGTCATTCCTAGTGTTTATATGACCCTTAAAAGCCAAATGTTGTGTTTACTTCTTTTCATGTGTGGCCGGCCTACGAGCCGATGTTCGTAAGCCACATGTTGGTGTAAACATATGTAATAAAGAACTCTTGTTGTATTGTCATTCCTAGTGTTCATCTAATCCTTAAAAGCCAAATGTTGTGTTTACGTCTTTTCATGTGTGGCCGGCCTGCGAGCCGATGTTCGTGTCCCACGTGTTGGTGTAAACATATGTAATAACTAACTCTTGTTGTATTGTCATTCCTAGTGTTTATCTGACCCTTAAAAGCCAAATGTCGTGTTTACTTCTTTTCATGTGTGGCCGGCCTGCGAGCCGATGTTCGTAACCTACATGTTGGTGTAAACATATGTAATAAATAACTCTTGTTGTATTGTCATTCCTAGTGTTCATCTGACCCTTAAAAGCATAATGTTGGGTTTACTTCTTTTCATGTGTGGCCGGCCTGCGAGCCGATGTTCGTAACCCACATGTTGGTGTAAACATATGTAATAAAGAAATCTTGTTGTATTGTCATTCCTATTGTTCATCTGACCCTTAAAAGCGAAATGTTGTGTTTACTTTTTTCATATGTGGCCGGCCTGCGAGCCGATGTTCGTATCCCACGTGTTGGTGTAAATATATGTAATAAATAACTCTTGTTGTATTGTCATTCCTAGTTTTTATCTGACCCTTAAAAGCCAAATGTTGTGTTTACTTTTTTTCATGTGTGGCCGGCCTGCGAGCCGATGTTCATAACCCACATGTTGGTGTAAACATATGTAATAAAGAACTCTTGTTGTATTGTCATTTCTAGTGTTCATCTGACCCTTAAAAGCATAATGTTGTGTTTACTTCTTTTCATGTGTGGCCGGCCTGCGAGCCGATGTTCGTAACCCACGTGTTGGTGTAAACATATGTAATAAAGAACTCTTGTTGTATTGTCATTCCTAGTGTTTATTTGATCCTTAAAGTCCAAATGTTGTGTTTGCTTCTTTTCATGTGTGGCCGGCCTGCGAGCCGATGTTTGTAACCCACGTGTTGGTGTAAACATATGTAATAAAGAACTCTTGTTGTATTGTCATTCCTAGTGTTTATCTGACCCTTAAAAGCCAAATGTTCTGTTTACTTCTTTTCATGTGTGGCCGGCCTGCGAGCCGATGTTCGTAACCCACGTGTTGGTGTAAACATATGTAATAAAGAACTCTTGTTGTATTGTCATTCCTAGTGTTCATCTAATCCTTAAAAGCCAAATTTTGTGTTGACGTCTTTTCATGTGTGGCCGGCCTGCGAGCCGATGTTCGTATCCCACGTGTTGGTGTAAACATATGTAATAAATAACTCTTGTTGTATTGTCATTCCTAGTGTTTATCTGACCCTTAAAAGCCAAATGTTGTGTTTACTTCTTTTCATGTGTGGCCGGCCTGCGAGCCGATGTTCGTAACCCACATGTTGGTGTAAACATATGTAATAAAGAACTCTTGTTGTATTGTCATTCCTAGTGTTCATCTGACCCTTAAAAGCCAAATGTTGTGTTTACTTCTTTTCATGTGTGGCCGGCCTGCGAGCCGATGTTCGTAACCCACATGTTGGTGTAAACATATGTAATAAAGAACTCTTGTTGTATTGTCATTCCTAGTGTTCATCTGACCCTTAAAAGCATAATGTTGGGTTTACTTCTTTTCATGTGTGGCCGGCCTGCGAGCCGATGTTCGTAACCCACCTGTTGGTGTAAACATATGTAATAAAGAAATCTTGTTGTATTGTTATTCCTATTGTTCATCTGACCCTTAAAAGCGAAATGTTGTGTTTACTTTTTTCATGTGTGGCCGGCCTGCGAGCCGATGTCCGTATCCCACGTGTTGGTGTAAATATATGTAATAAATAACTCTTGTTGTATTGTCATTCCTAGTTTTTATCTGACCCTTAAAAGCCAAATGTTGTGTTTACTTTTTTTCATGTGTGGCCGGCCTGCGAGCCGATGTTCATAACCCACATGTTGGTGTAAACATATGTAATAAAGAACTCTTGTTGTATTGTCATTTCTAGTGTTCATCTGACCCTTAAAAGCATAATGTTGTGTTTACTTCTTTTCATGTGTGGCCGGCCTGCGAGCCGATGTTCGTAACCCACGTGTTGGTGTAAACATATGTAATAAAGAACTCTTGTTGTATTGTCATTCCTAGTGTTTATTTGATCCTTAAAATCCAAATGTTGTGTTTGCTTCTTTTCATGTGTGGCCGGCCTGCGAGCCGATGTTTGTAACCCACGTGTTGGTGTAAACATATGTAATAAAGAACTCTTGTTGTATTGTCATTTCTAGTGTTCATCTGACCCTTAAAAGCATAATGTTGTGTTTACTTCTTTTCATGTGTGGCCGGCCTGCGAGACGATGTTCGTAACCCACGTGTTGGTGTAAACATATGTAATAAAGAACTCTTGTTGTATTGTCATTCCTACTGTTCATCTAATCCTTAAAAGCCAAATGTTGTGTTTACTTCTTTTCATGTGTGCCCGGCCTGCGAGCCGATGTTCGTAACCCACATGTTGGTTTAAACATATGTAATAACGAACTCTTGTTGTATTGTCATTCCTAGTGTTCATCTGACCCTTAAAAGCGAAATGTTGTGTTTACTTCTTTTCATGTGTGGCCGGCCTGCGAGCCGATGTTCGTATCCCACGTGTTGGTGTAAACATATGTAATAAATAACTCTTGTTGTATTGTTATTCCTAGTGTTTATATGACCCTTAAAAGCCAAATGTTGTGTTTACTTCTTTTCATGTGTGGCCGGCCCGCGAGCGTATGTTCGTAACCCACATGATGGTGTAAACATTTGTAATAAAGAACTCTTGTTGTATTGTCATTCCTAGTGTTCATCTGACCCTTAAAAGCATAATGTTGTGTTTACTTCTTTTCATGTGTGGCCGGCCTGCGAGCCGATGTTCGTAACCCACGTGTTGGTGTAAACATATGTAATAAAGAACTCTTGTTGTATTGTCATTCCTAGTGTTCATCTAATCCTTAAAAGCCAAATTTTGTGTTGACGTCTTTTCATGTGTGGCCGGCCTGCGAGCCGATGTTCGTATCCCACGTGTTGGTGTAAACATATGTAATATAACTCTTGTTGTATTGTCATTCCTAGTGTTTATCTGACCCTTAAAAGCCAAATGTTGTGTTTACTTCTTTTCATGTGTGGCCGGCCTGCGAGCCGATGTTCGTAACCCACATGTTGGTGTAAACATATGTAATAAAGAACTCTTGTTGTATTGTCATTCCTAGTGTTCATCTGACCCTTAAAAGCCAAATGTTGTGTTTACTTCTTTTCATGTGTGGCCGGCCTGCGAGCCGATGTTCGTAACCCACATGTTGGTGTAAACATATTTAATAAAGAACTCTTGTTGTATTGTCATTCCTAGTGTTCATCTGACCCTTAAAAGCATAATGTTGGGTTTACTTCTTTTCATGTGTGGCCGGCCTGCGAGCCGATGTTCGTAACCCACCTGTTGGTGTAAACATATGTAATAAAGAAATCTTGTTGTATTGTCATTCCTATTGTTCATCTGACCCTTAAAAGCGAAATGTTGTGTTTACTTTTTTCATGTGTGGCCGGCCTGCGAGCCGATGTTCGTATCCCACGTGTTGGTGAAAATATATGTAATAAATAACTCTTGTTGTATTGTCATTCCTAGTTTTTATCTGACCCTTAAAAGCCAAATGTTGTGTTTACTTTTTTTCATGTGTGGCCGGCCTGCGAGCCGATGTTCATAACCCACATGTTGGTGTAAACATATGTAATAAAGAACTCTTGTTGTATTGTCATTTCTAGTGTTCATCTGACCCTTAAAAGCATAATGTTGTGTTTACTTCTTTTCATGTGTGGCCGGCCTGCGAGCCGATGTTCGTAACCCACGTGTTGGTGTAAACATATGTAATAAAGAACTCTTGTTGTATTGTCATTCCTAGTGTTTATTTGATCCTTAAAATCCAAATGTTGTGTTTGCTTCTTTTCATGTGTGGCCGGCCTGCGAGCCGATGTTTGTAACCCACGTGTTGGTGTAAACATATGTAATAAAGAACTCTTGTTGTATTGTCATTCCTAGTGTTTATCTGACCCTTAAAAGCCAAATGTTCTGTTTACTTCTTTTCATGTGTGGCCGGCCTGCGAGCCGATGTTCGTAACCCACGTGTTGGTGTAAACATATGTAATAAAGAACTCTTGTTGTATTGTCATTCCTAGTGTTCATCTAATCCTTCAAAGCCAAATTTTGTGTTGACGTCTTTTCATGTGTGGCCGGCCTGCGAGCCGATGATCGTATCCCACGTGTTGGTGTAAACATATGTAATAAATAACTCTTGTTGTATTGTCATTCCTAGTGTTTATCTGACCCTTAAAAGCCAAATGTTGTGTTTACTTCTTTTCATGTGTGGCCGGCCTGCGAGCCGATGTTCGTAACCCACATATTGGTGTAAACATATGTAATAAAGAACTCTTGTTGTATTGTCATTCCTAGTGTTCATCTGACCCTTAAAAGCATAATGTTGTGTTTACTTCTTTTCATGTGTGGCCGGCCTGCGAGCCGATGTTCGTAACCCACATGTTGGTGTAAACATATGTAATAAAGAACTCTTGTTGTATTGTCATTCCTAGTGTTCATCTGACCCTTAAAAGCGAAATGTTGTGTTTACTTCTTTTCATGTATGGCCGACTGCGAGCCGATGTTCGTATCCCACGTGTTGGTGTAAACATATGTAACAAATAACTCTTGTTGTATTGTCATTCCTAGTGTTTATCTGTCCCTTAAAAGCCAAATGTTGTGTTTACTTCTTTTCATGTGTGGCCGGCCTGCGAGCGGATGTTCGTAACCCACATGTTGGTGTAAACATATGTAATAAAGAACTCTTGTTGTATTGTCATTCCTAGTGTTCATCTAATCCTTAAAAGCCAAATGTTGTGTTTACTTCTTTTAATGTGTGGCCGGCCTGCGAGCCGATGTTCGTAACCCACATGTTGGTGTAAACATATGTAATAAAAAACTCTTGTTGTATTGTCATTCCAAGTGTTCATCTGACCCTTAAAAGCGAAATGTTGTGTTTACTTTTTTTCATGTGTGGGCGGCCTGCGAGCCGATGTTCGTATCCCACGTGTTGGTGTAAACATATGTAATAAATAACTCTTGTTGTATTGTCATTCCTAGTTTTTATCTGACCCTTAAAAGCCAAATGTTGTGTTTACTTCTTTTCATGTGTGGCCGGCCTGCGAGCCGATGTTCGTAACCCACATGTTGGTGTAAGCATATGTAAAAAAGAACTCTTGTTGTATTGTCATTCCTAGTGTTTATCTGACCCTTAAAAGCCAAATGTTGTGTTTACTTCTTTTCATGTGTGGCCGACCTGCGAGCCGATGTTCGTAACCCACGTGTTGGTGTAAACATATGTAATAAAGAACTCTTGTTGTATTGTCATTCCTAGTGTTCATCTAATCCTTAAAAGCCAAATGTTGTGTTTACTTCTTTTCATGTGTGGCCGGCCTGCGAGCCGATGTTCGTATCCCACGTGTTGGTGTAAACATATGTAATAAATAACTCTTGTTGTATTGTCATTCCTAGTGTTTATCTGACCCTTAAAAGCCAAATGTTGTGTTTACTTCTTTTCATGTGTGGCTGGCCTGCGAGCCGATGTTCATAACCCACATGTTGCTGAAAACATATGTAATAAAGAACTCTTGTTGTATTGTCATTCCTAGTGTTCACCTGACCCTTAAAAGCATAATGTTGTGTTTACTTCTTTTCATGTGTGGCCGGCCTGCGAGCCGATGTTCGTAACCCACATGGTGGTGTAAACAAATGTAATAAAGAACTCTTGTTGTATTGTCATTCCTATTGTTCATCTGACCCTTAAATGCGAAATGTTGTGTTTACTTCTTTTCATGTGTGGCCGGGCTGCGAGCCGATGTTCGTATCCCACGTGTTGGTGTAAACATATGTAATAAACAACTCTTGTTGTATTTTCTTTCCTAGTGTTTATCTGACCCTTAAAAGCCAAATGTTGTGTTTACTTCTTTTCATGTGTGGCCGGCCTGCGAGCCGATGTTCGTAACCCACATGTTGGTGTAAACATATGTAATAAAGAACTCTTGTTGTATTGTCATTCCTAGTGTTTATCTGACCCTTAAAAGCCAAATGTTGTGTTTACTTCTTTTCATGTGTGGCCGACCTGCGAGCCGATGTTCGTAACCCACGTGTTGGTGTAAACATATGTAATAAAGAACTCTTGTTGTATTGTCATTCCTAGTGTTCATCTAATCCTTAAAAGCGAAATGTTGTGTTTACTTCTTTTCATGTGTGGCCGGCCTGCGAGCCGATGTTCGTATCCCACGTGTTGGTGTAAACATATGTAATAAATAACTCTTGTTGTATTGTCATTCCTAATGTTTATATGACCCTAAAAAGCCAAATGTTGTGTTTACTTCTTTTCATGTGTGGCCGGCCTCCGAGCCGATGTTCGTAACCCACATGTTGGTGTAAACATATGTAATAAAGAACTCTTGTTGTATTGTCATTCCTACTGTTCATCTAATCCTTAAAAGCCAAATGTTGTGTTTACTTCTTTTCATGTGTGCCCGGCCTGCGAGCCGATGTTCGTAACCCACATGTTGGTTTAAACATATGTAATAACGAACTCTTGTTGTATTGTCATTCCTAGTGTTCATCTGACCCTTAAAAGCGAAATGTTGTGTTTACTTCTTTTCATGTGTGGCCGGACTGCGAGCCGATGTTCGTATCCCACGTGTTGGTGTAAACATATGTAATAAATAACTCTTGTTGTATTGTTATTCCTAGTGTTTATATGACCCTTAAAAGCCAAATGTTGTGTTTACTTCTTTTCATGTGTGGCCGGCCTGCGAGCGTATGTTCGTAACCCACATGATGGTGTAAACATTTGTAATAAAGAACTCTTGTTGTATTGTCATTCCTAGTGTTCATCTGACCCTTAAAAGCATAATGTTGTGTTTACTTCTTTTCATGTGTGGCCGGCCTGCGAGCCGATGTTCGTAACCCACGTGTTGGTGTAAACATATGTAATAAAGAACTCTTGTTGAATTGTCATTCCTAGTGTTTATCTGACCCTTAAAAGCCAAATGTTTTGTTTACTTATTTTCATGTGTGGCCGGTCTGCAAGCCGATGTTTGTAACCCACGTGTTGGTGTAAACCCTTTTTTTACAAAGAACTCTTGTTGTATTGTCATTCCTTGTGTTTATCTGACCCTTAAAAGCCAAATGTTGTGTTTACTTTTTTTCATGTGTGGGCGGCCTGCGAGCCGATGTTCGTATCCCACGTGTTGGTGTAAACATCTGTAATAAATAACTCTTGTTGTATTGTCATTCCTAGTTTTTATCTGACCCTTAAAAGCCAAATGTTGTGTTTACTTCTTTTCATGTGTGGCCGGCCTGTGAGCCGATGTTCGTAACCCACATGTTGGTGTAAACATATGTAATAAAGAACTCTTGTTGTATTGTCATGCCTAGTGTTTCTCTGACCCTTAAAAGCCAAATGTTGTGTTTACTTATTTTCATGTGTGGCCGACCTGCAAGCCGATGTTCGTAACCCACGTGTTGGTGTAAACATATGTAATAAAGAACTCTTGTTGTATTGTCATTCCTAGTGTTCATCTAATCCTTAAAAGCCAAATGTTGTGTTTACGTCTTTTCATGTGTGGCCGGCCTGCGAGCCGATATTCGTATCCCACGCGTTGATGTAAACATATGTAATAAAGAACTCTTGTTGTATTGTCATTCCTAGTGTTTATCTGACCCTTAAAAGCGAAATGTTGTGTTTACTTCTTTTTATGTGTGGCCGGCCTACGAGCCGATGTTCGTATCCCACGTGTTGGTGTAAACATATGTAATAAATAACTCTTGTTGTATTGTCATTCCTAGTGTTTATATGACCCTTAAAAGCCAAATGTTGTGTTTACTTCTTTTCATGTGTGGCCGGCCTGCGAGCCGATGTTCGTAACCCACATGTTGGTGTAAATATATGTAATAAAGACCTCTTGTTGTATTGTCATTCCTAGTGTTCATCTGACCCTTAAAAGCATAATGTTGTGTTTACTTCTTTTCATGTGTGGTCGGCCTGCGAGCCGATGTTCGTAACCCACGTGTTGGTGTAAACATATGTAATAAGAACTCTTGTTGTATTGTCATTCCTAGTGTGTATCTGACCCTTAAAAGCCAAATGTTGTGTTTACTTCTTTTCATGTGTGGCCGGCCTGCGAGCCGATGTTTGTAACCCACGTGTTGGTGTAAGCATATGTAATAAAGAACCCTTGTTGTATTGTCATTCCTAGTGTTTATCTGACCCTTAAAAGCCAAATGCTGTGTTTATTTCTTTTCATGTGTGGCTGGCCTGCGAGCCAATGTTCGTAACCCACGTGTTGGTCTAAACATATGTAATAAAGACCTCTTGTTGTATTGTCATTCCTAGTGTTCATCTGACCCTTAAAAGACAAATGTTGTGTTTACTTCTTTTCATGTGTGGCCGGCATGCGAGCCGATGTTTGTAACCCACGTTTTGGTGTAAGCATATGTAATAATGAACCCTTGTTGTATTGTCATTCCTAGTGTTTATCTGACCCTTAAAAGCCAAATGTTGTGTTTACTTCTTTTCATGTGTGGCCGGCCTGCGAGCCGATGTTCGTATCCCACATGTTGGTGTAAATATATGTAATAAATAACTCTTGTTGTATTGTCATTCGTAGTTTTTATCTGACCCTTAAAAGCCAAATGTTGTGTTTACTTCTTTTCATGTGTGGCCGGCCTGCGAGTCGATGTTCATAACTCACATGTTGATGTAAATATATGTAATAAAGAACTCTTGTTGTATTGTCATTTCTAGTGTTCATCTGACCCTTAAAAGCATAATGTTGTGTTTACTTCTTTTCATGTGTGGCCGACCTGCGAGCCGATGTTCGTAACCCACGTGTTGGTGTAAACATATGTAATAAAGAACTCTTGTTGTATTGTCATTCCTAGTGTTCATCTAATCCTTAAAAGCGAAATGTTGTGTTTACTTCTTTTCATGTGTGGCCGGCCTGCGAGCCGATGTTCGTATCCCACGTGTTGGTGTAAACATATGTAATAAATAACTCTTGTTGTATTGTCATTCCTAATGTTTATATGACCCTAAAAAGCCAAATGTTGTGTTTACTTCTTTTCATGTGTGGCCGGCCTCCGAGCCGATGTTCGTAACCCACATGTTGGTGTAAACATATGTAATAAAGAACTCTTGTTGTATTGTCATTCCTACTGTTCATCTAATCCTTAAAAGCCAAATGTTGTATTTACTTCTTTTCATGTGTGCCCGGCCTGCGAGCCGATGTTCGTAACCCACATGTTGGTTTAAACATATGTAATAACGAACTCTTGTTGTATTGTCATTCCTAGTGTTCATCTGACCCTTAAAAGCGAAATGTTGTGTTTACTTCTTTTCATGTGTGGCCGGCCTGCGAGCCGATGTTCGTATCCCACGTGTTGGTGTAAACATATGTAATAAATAACACTTGTTGTATTGTTATTCCTAGTGTTTATATGACCCTTAAAAGCCAAATGTTGTGTTTACTTCTTTTCATGTGTGGCCGGCCTGCGAGCGTATGTTCGTAACCCACATGATGGTGTAAACATTTGTAATAAAGAACTCTTGTTGTATTGTCATTCCTAGTGTTCATCTGACCCTTAAAAGCATAATGTTTTGTTTACTTCTTTTCATGTGTGGCCGGCCTGCGAGCCGATGTTCGTAACCCACGTGTTGGTGTAAACATATGTAATAAAGAACTCTTGTTGTATTGTCATTCCTAGTGTTTATCTGACCCTTAAAAGCCAAATGTTTTGTTTACTTATTTTCA
>JAWHQI010001343.1:0-87826 GCA_033032865.1 Dactylorhiza incarnata | reverse complement strand
ATGTAAAAGTGCACAATAAAACACAAGTATATTTACTTTCACACACTTTAATGCACATATTTTAGAAAAAGTGGTAAAGACTAAGGTTTGCACAAGACACTTTACTATTCTTTATGGAGTTATATTTGTCATATTTTTATGTTCTCTTTTATGAGACAACAATCTTTTATCTCCGAATACACTTGTTTTGCAAACCCAACATTTTTGTTAAACACAACCACTTTTCATAGTTTCTTAAGTGCAATTCAAATGTTATGTAGGAAATAAACTTATGCAAGTTTTAATTCATTGTACAATCACACTACACAAACAAGTATTGTTAGATTTAAACACATGTATATTACCAAAATAAGTGAGTGAAAATGTATCATTATCAATCACAAAACATTTACTCATAATTAGAGGCATGCTAAGCTTAGTTCTATACATATGTTTCAATACAATTGATGCACTTAAATAGATATATCAATGCATGATAAACAAAACAATGTTCATAGTAATTTGAAGAAATAAATTGTAACATTGTAAATAGTTCTAAACGATAGAATTCATACATGCTTGATATTTAGCAATAAAGATCATACAGTTTTTTGTTGTTTTGAAAAATTTTAATGAAAGAAAAACAGAAAACTACAAAACCTTTTTTTGTATTCTTGAATTTTGAAATTTTGTAGTTGATTTTCCATAAAATAAATAAAACAAAAATAACAAAAGTCAGAAATACAAAATCAAAGTAATACATATAAACTAACATATTTTTATAGATTTTTAGAAATTTTAAAAATACAAAATTGGAACCCTCAAGCTAGCGCCGGCGCTAGCGCTAGCGCCAGAAACAGTAAGTGAAATATTTATGATTTTAAAATTCTGTTTTTTGATAGTGATTAGGGGTCTTAAGAGTAGTCTTATGCATAAATTTTGTAATTTTCAGAGATGTATTGATTGCTCAAATTGCATAAAACATTAGCATTTTACACGTTATTCATCCTAAGATGTCTAAGACTCCTAATTCCAATCTTAACCTTTGAAACCTTGCATCGGGAAGAGGTTTAGTGAATATATTAGCAAGTTGAGAGTCCGTGCCAATGAAACTTATTCTAACATTTTCCTTTTTATTGTGATCCCTTATGAAATGATGACGTACATCTATATGTTTGGATCTAGAATGGTGCACCGGATTATTTGTAAGATCAGTGGCACTCTTGTTGTCACATTTTAATTCAATATATTTTAGATGAAAACCAAAGTCCTCTAGAGTTTGACTCATCCATAGTGCTTGTGCACAACAACTCCCTAGTGCGATGTATTCGACCTCCGTGGTGGAGAGTGCAACCGAATTTTGTTTCCAACTAGACTATGCAACTAATGAAGGTCTTAGAAAGTGGCAAGTACCGATTGTGTTTTTTCTATCAAGTGAACAACCGGCGTAGTCCAAATCGGAATAGCCGTGAAGTGTAAAAGAATTATTGTGCGGGTACCATAAACCTAATCTAGATGGCCCAATTAGATATCTAAAAATTTGTTTTACCACTTTTAAGTGAGATTCTTTTGGATTGGCTTGAAATCGAGCACATAAGCATACAACAAACATAATATCAGGTCTAGTTGCACTAAGATAAAGTAGAGATCCTATCATACCTCTATATAAGGTTTGATCAATTAAAATTCCCGATTCATCTTTTTCTAATTTATGTGATGCACTCATTGGTGTAGAAGCATGTTTAAGGTTTTCAAATCCAAAGCGTTTAAGCATATCATAGACATATTTGGTTTGACATATAAAAATACCATCATTTTTTTGTGATATTTGAAACACTAGAAAATTAGAAAGTTCTCCTATTAGACTCATTTCAAATTCATTTTTCATCACTTTAATAACTTCATTACACAACTCTTCATTAGTATATCCAAAAAGATTATATCATCAACATATATTTGCAAAATAATTAAATCATCATTATTATGCTCAATGAAGTGAGTATTATCGGCACTTCCCATAATATAACCATGCTTTAATAAAAATGATGTAAGTTTTCATACCATGCATGGGGCGCTTGTTTTAAACCATAAAGAGCTTTTTTTAGTTAATAAACATGATTGGGAAAATTTTCATTGATAAAACCGGGGGGTTGTTCAACATAAACTTCTTCTTTTACAAACCCATTGAGAATAGCACTTTTTACATCCATTTGAAATAGTTTTATTCTTTTAAAGCTTGCAAATGCTAGAAAAATTCTAATAGATTCCAACCTAGCAACAGGTGCAAAAGTTTCATCAAATCTATCCCCTTGATTTGTGAATATCCTTGTGCTACTAAGCGTGCCTTATTCCTAGTGATTCTAGACTCACCATCTAATTTATTTTTAAAAATCCATTTTACACCTACAATCGGGTGATTAGATGGTCTTTCTAGTAATTTCCAAACATTATGTCGCTCAAATTGTTCTAACTCTTCATTCATAGCCAAAAACCAAAATTCATCATTTAAAGCGGTAGAAACGAGTTTTTGTTCAATTTCAGAAACAAAAAAAATATTTGAATAAGAATCACGAAGAGAAGAGCGAGTTCTTACCCCAATAGAAGGTTCGCCAATTATTAGTTCCCGTGGATGATCCTTTGTGAATTGCAAGTCGCTTGGAGGCACATAAACATCTTCCTTGGCCTCCTCTTTTTCTTCTTTGGAAGGTTCCTCATCACCATGCTCCAAAGGTTGTAAGAGATCATCCTCGTTGCCTGCGGAAAGTTTTTCTACACAAGGAACAAACTCATCAAATTTCACATTAATTGACTTTTCAACTCTATTAGTTATTTTATTAAAAATTCTATAAGCTTTACTAGTTGAAGAGTTCCCAAGAAAAGTTCCTTCATCACATTTTCATCAAACTTTCCCAAGCTATCTTTTGTATTCAAAATAAAACACTTACAAGCAAAAAAATTTAAATAAGATACATTAAGCTTCTTTGAAAATAAAGTTCATTAGGTGTGAGCTTAAGAGATGGGCGAAGCATGATTCTATTCATAACATAACATTATGTATTTACGGCATCGGCCGAAAAGGACTTAGGCACTTTATATTCACATAGCATAGTGCGTGCTATTTCTTGAAGTGTCCTATTCTTTCTTTCTACAACACCATTTTGTTGTGTGTGTGTGGTGCGGAGAACTCATGTTTAATGCCTAACATATCAAAAAAGGATGTAAATTTTTCATTTTAAAATTCTCCTCCATGATCGGAGTGAATGCATTTAATTTTTAAATCACTTTCATTTTGAATACGAGTACATAATTTTGCAAATTCGCAAAACGCATCGGATTTGGAAGAGAGAAATAATGTCCAACAATATCTTGAAAAATCATCTATTAAAACATATGTGTATAATCTACCACCAAGACTTGAAGTGCTAACGGGCCAAAATGATCCATATGAATTATTTGCAAGGGTCTTGTAGTGGAAATGAATTTTTTACTTTTGAATGAGGATCATGGGAATTGGTACAGTGGGTACAAATCCTTTACTATATCTAATGTTCTTTATATAAAAGGATTAAAAAACAATTTAATTTCTATATTGTAAACACTTTTTATATAAATACAATCATGTCTCTATTTGTGTTTACTTGATTTCTCTCCTTTTGGCATAATCTCTAAAATATTGGTTACTAAGTTTTCAATTCTAAGTACTTTATCTAAATTGTTTATTTCAATCTCTTTCATCATAAAACAATTTAGTAATTGTTTCTAAACTTGGAAATTATGATATTCTCTTAATTTAGCTAAATTGATATGTTGTCTTCTCCTATTATAAAAACAATTTATTAAATAGTATAAAATTTGAAAAAAGAATTTTAGTCCCTTATTCACCCCCCTCTAAAGGCATCTATCGATCCAACAAGCCCTTGGTCGCGGCCGCCAAGGGTGCCCCCCCGCCCCTTGGCCAGGCCCACCAAGGGCGTCGTCGCCCTAGTCTGGGTCGGTCGCCCTATATCCCGGCTGCCGTCTTGGTTGGCGCCCGCGCGTCGTCTCCTCCTTTCGACTGTTTCCATTTAGGGTTTGGGGGTAGGGCCGTCATTTCCTAGAATTTGGCAATCTGCGTGATAGGATCGAGCGATCCTATTGGCCGGTCCGGTAAATAGCGGATATAATTACCAGACGGCCCCTTCAAAAGCCTATAAATAGACCCCTTTATTCATTCATTTACACACTTTTGGGTGGAGTCTCTCTCTCTTAATTCTCTCTCTCTCTCTCTCTCTAGGGATTGGAGATTTGGAGTTTATTGTTGATGAGTCCCATTTATATACAGTTTTATGGACTCATCCGTGCTAGTTTTCACTCTCGTGTGGCGTCATTTTCGAGCTATTAATGCATCTATTTCTCTTATGCTCATTCACGCGCACTTACGTGCTTCGTGCTCTTTTGTGGCCTGTTTTGGTGTGCGTTTGCGCTCCATGATTATTGGGTGTAAGCACATGGTGCTCCCCAATCCTTTTTCTATGTTTGATTGGTGTTGGCGGTGTATTCCCAGCTGGATTTTTGTGCTTGCAGGTGGTTGAATCATCCCCTTTTGCCCAGAAATCATGATTGTGTATAACGCACGGTCGTGCATTTTGTTGACACACGGACAGCTGTGGTCGTGCGCCTTCATCTGGGTAGAAAAAATGGTGATCCGATTTTGTTCGTAGCGTTTTTACGCACGAGCAGATTCGCCAGTGCACGAGTAAAATGCACGGGCGCGGCTGTTTCTTCCTCAAGTAATTTTATTTGTTAAATAACGCACGGGCAACGCACGGTCGTGCTTTCGCCCATGCGTGACTAAATTTCCGACTGTTTTGTATTTAAGGGGCAGGAAATCTGCTGCAATCGGGATCCCCCGCGGGAAAAGCTTCAGAAGCCCCCCATTTTCGCCCAGTTCACCTCTCCACCACCGTTTGACCTAGGAGGAGCTCCGGTGACCTTTGGCTTGCAAATCTTCCGCCAAAGCTCCCTCAATGTCCTCCTCCATCATTTTTGAGCTCAAGAACGCCATAGACGGAGAGATTCTGATGCATTTAAGGTGTCGAACAGAATTACCACGAGCTAGACCACGAAGAAGATGGGTAAAAGTAAAGGAATGTGACAGCTCCTCCGGATCCCGGATGCAACTGAAGACCGAGCACGGACGAGCCTTGACAACCCTTTGATTCCGGCCGGGAATCTTCAGAATAGTCTTCGAGCTTCGGTTTTCTCTTTTCCCCTACGCTTGCTTCAGAGTTATCCGTGTATGTGTTTGTGATTGTAGATGATGTTCATAAACTCTATGTTTTAGTTGATATAATTTCATGTTCTTGAAATCTTGTGTGGTTTATGAGATTTGAGGGCGCCGTAGTCCGCCATCCACTCCACCCGCTCACCGAAGCACGGCATCGCGGCC
The DNA here is from genome assembly GCA_033032865.1 of Dactylorhiza incarnata. NCBI lineage: Eukaryota > Viridiplantae > Streptophyta > Magnoliopsida > Asparagales > Orchidaceae > Dactylorhiza > Dactylorhiza incarnata. The sequence continues at coordinate 82,419 of JAWHQI010001343.1, read as the reverse complement.
TGCACCCCATTCTGACAAGCGAAGCGGAGCTCTAGGCCTGCATTTTCTTTCTCTGTTGCTAACTTAGGAAAACCACCATCAAAACCCCGCACTGTGACCATTTCACCCACATACTGAAGTGCGGCATCGTGACCACTGCACTCACCCCCACTTTGCGAAGCGGTGATTTCGACCCGCATTTCTCTTATTTCTGGCAATAGCTTAGGACACCAATCACAATGCCCTTGTTTTTACTTTCTTTTACTCATCGTAACAATCACCTCACTCTATTTTCTTGTCACCACAAATGGCATTCCCTGAGAGATCGATATCTGGGGAGTTGCCTCCCATCTGTTACTTGCACGCGACCGGTGTACTTGCCGAAATCGCATCAAGTTTTTGTCACCGTTGCCGGGTAGTGAAGTCGTGATGAGATTTTGGTTGTGAATCGATTATTTTCGATTGAGTCTTTTATTCTTTTTAATTTATTCTTTATCATGCAATTTTCTTCTTCTGTATCATGTGGGCGCATTTGAATATCCGATGTTGTTGGTGTGGGGACACATCCCACGCTAGAGATAGGTGTCCCAAAGAGTATGGTGTTGTTCAAAAATCATACGGAGCCCATAAATCCTTTGGCTACTCTACTACGCCTTTGTTGTCGCACTTTTATGCGGCTGCCACACCTTTTGTGCTGGCAAAGACTGTAAAGTAGCGTTTATTTTGCAAAAGTAGAGAGCATGTCTTGAAGGACTGTGCTAATTATCTTCGCCAATTGGCGGATGATGATGAGCCCGATATCCGGATCGTCCCATCTTTGATTTCTGCGAGCACAGCTCCTTCATCTGATTACGTGTCACTTCCACCTTTACTTCTTGAAGGCTCTGGAATCGACACGTGCATCAGTGTCCCTCATGACTCTGTTTCTGATGCGACCCCCCATACCTCTTCGGTTCATGTACCACTTTGCGTTGATTTGTGCCCTTGTGTGGAGAGTGAGACCGAACTCTTAAGAAGCACGTCTTCTCCCACTACACACGAAACTACATCTATTTCTAATGTTATCATTGAGGTCAATTTGCAGGATGTTGCAGACCTACGCAGTGTCGTGCCCACTCTCATGGAGGAGGACAGTCTCGATTGTGCTGAAGCAACCATTTCGGTCCAGTGCGAGGAAGTCCAAGTTATAGAGGAGGCCATTGCGTGCGCTGTTAAGTCTAGTGAAATCTTCGATGATATCATCAGTTTGTCATTGCCGCACCCTACGGGGGATGAAGTCAAGATTATCACCTCAGATGAGATTTCTTTTAGTTTTTCTTCCAATTTATTACCTGACCCCCTTTCTTTATGTACAAGGATGCAGGATGCCACTCGTCCGGTTGATCAGACCTTATGCATGGAGGAGCCGAAAGCCTGGCGGGATGAGGAAGGTACAGTGAAGGAACATCTTGTTTCCTCATCATCGTTGTTCTTCCCCTTGAGGATTGGTTACAAGGGGGAAAGCGGTTTTTCTTTGAAGACATAATACTGGAGGAGAAGAAGAGAGCGAAAAAAGGAGGAGGTTTGGGGTTGGAGGCTGCGCATCCTACTTAATTTCCACCCCTACTACCAGGTCCCCGAACCTTTTTCTTTCATCAGTTGTTACTACTTCAAATCAGCTTATAGCTGATTTGTTTTGAGCTTGTAATAATAATTAGGATTTATTGACTTTTGCTTATTCCTAGACTTTATAAACTTCTTTATACAGGTATTTGGTCCACCTTAAGGACGGTAAACAAAAGGGCTTATGTGAGACGACCCAATTTTGCTGTATTACTTTTGTTTCTGTGTGTGTGGAGATGTCGTTTTGCAGGTATGGAGACATCTATGGCGGGCCCATTGAAGCTGAATTCAAGATTAACGCCAATCTTCCGGTATGCTCATCTCTGAGCATGGGCTAACCTCTCATCCCAATTCTTGTTATGAATCTAGCATTATATTCCATGATGATTAGATTTATGTCTGGGGGAGAGTAATTGTCGTTACCCACTCGTGCACATAAGCACATCATACTAGAAGTTACAATTTTATTGTTATTTTTCATTCTCATAGCACACCACGACACCCACTAGAGAGCGCACTTAATCATCAGCGCGTATCGAGTCTAGCTCGTTTCTTTTGTAGGATTGGGAAAATTGTTGTGCTGGCTCAGGGTTGTAAGATGGAGTAAAATGTTGGCTCCCGTAGTGCTCTAGTCGAGTACTCGTGTCATGCATAAATTTGTGTGTAGAATAAATTTTTCTTTATGCTTATAGTTTTGTAATTTTTCTAATTGCGTAATAATTGTTTATTCTACTCAAAAGTGGTGAATCTGGTGTGAATCCGACGGTAGCGTAGGAATGTGTGTAGACGGTTGTTAGGTTTTTATTGCTCGAATCGGGAGGAAGAATTATCTTTCTCGGTGGCTAAGAACTTGCCCCAAGCGACTCTTGAAACATTGGTACAAGTTAGTTCAATGCGTGAGCGTGATGTAGGCCATCATTTTGGCCAGGTTGGGCTTTTTTTACCGTTCCTAAAGTCTGATCCTCGCTAGGCCCTTTGTGCCTACCCGTCCTTTGATTTAGCTCCACCTTTATCTCACCAAAGCTTAAAAGCCGATCCTAGTCGCACACCCAAATCTGAGCTTTAGTCTTGTTTTATTTTCATTATTGGGGTGTTGATGTGGTGATTTTTATAGTGAAAATTGTGGGTGTGTTATTGAAAAATTTGTTGAAAACGGAAAGAAAGAATAACAAGAATGAAAAAGAAAAGAAAAAAAAAAGAAAAGAAAAAAAAGAAGGAAACGATAGTTATGGAAAAGTTGAACTGAAAATTTTGTAAATGTTTGTGTTGGGAGTAGGGCGGTGCACACACCCATGTTGCTAAGTCCAAGTCCGGGGGTGTGGTGCACCCGCATGTTTATTATGTTGCGTGGATAGTTTATTTATGTGCTAGCTCATTTGGGTTTAGGTGCCTGAAGCCTTCATGTTAATCTTTGTATACCCTACCTTAACCAAGCCTCATTTTTATACCTAAAGTCCTACTAATTTGCGCGTTGAACCAAACTTTTGTCGTGGAGAGAGTGCGACTGGGTGAGCTTATGGTCACCGACATTGATGGATTTCAATGGAGGTTGTTCCAAGCACTGATCTTGAGTAATAGTAGCCTCGGCGATTAGTCTGCTTTCTACCTACGCGAGACCGGACGATTCACCGCGATTGAACTTTTGAGTAGTGATAATATATATGTACGCTCTTAGATTATTACAAATTGTATATATAACTAAACATTTTATCTACTGGCATTTCTATGCGAGCGAGTATGCGATTTCGCATGGTACTCCGCTTCTACAATGGCTAAGCCAGCTAATCAATTTTTTCGTCCGCATAAGGAATTATTTCTGCGAGATGAGCAAATGGTTAAGTCTGGGGGTGTGATGAGTCCCATTTATATACACTTTTATGGACTCATCCAGGCTAGTTTTCACTCTCGTGTGCGTCATTTTCGAGCTATTAATGCATCTATTTCTCTTAAGCTCATTCACGCGCACTTACGTGCTTCACGCTCTTTTGTGGCCCGTTTTGGTGTGCGTTTGCGCTCCATGATTATTGGGGGTAAGCACATGGTGCTCCCCAATCCTTTTCTATGTTTGATTGGTGCTGGAGGTGTATTCCCAGCTGGATTGTTGTGCTTGCAGGTGGTTGAATCATCCCCTTTTGCCTAGAAATCATGATTGTGTATAACGCATGGTCGTGCATTTTTGTTGACGCACGGATGGCTGCGGCCGTGCGCCTTCATCTGGGTAGAAAACTGGTGATCCGATTTTGTTCATGCGTTTTACGCACGGGCGGATTCGCCCGTGTGCGAGTAAAAACGCACGGGCGCGGCTGCTTCTTCCTCAAGTAATTTTATTCATTAAATAACGCACGGGCAATGCACGGTCGTGCGTTCGCCCGTGCGTGACTAAATTTCCGACCGATTAGTATATAAGGCAGGAAATCTGCTGCAATCGGGATCCCCCGCGGGAAAAGCTTCAGAAGCCCGCCATTTTCCGCCCAGTTCGCCTCTCCACCACCGTTTGACCTAGGAGGAGCTCCGGTGACGTTTGGCTTGCAAATATTCTGCCAAAGCTCCCTCCTTGGCCTCCTGCATCATCTTTGAGCTCAAGAACGCCATAGACGGAGAGCTTCTGCTGCATTCAAGGTGTCGAACAAGAGTTACCTCGAGCTAGACCACGAAGAAGATGGGTAAAACTAGAGGAAGGTGACAGCTCCTTCGGACCCCGGACGCAACTGAAGACCGAGCACGAACGAGGCTTGACAACCCTACGATTCTGGCCGAGAATCTTCAGCATAGTCTTCGAGCTTCGGTTTTCTCTTTTCCCCTACGCTTGCTTCAGAGTTTTCCTTGTATGTGTTTGTGATTGTGCATGATGTTCATAAACTCTATGTTTTAGTTGATATAATTTCATGTTCTTGAAATATTGTGTGGTTTATGAGATTTGAGGGGCGTCGTAGTCCGCCATCCACTCCACCCGCTCACCGAAGCACGACATCGCCCCATTCCGACAAGCGAAGCGGAGCTCTAGGCCCGCATTTTCTTTCTCTGTTGCTAACTTAGGAAAACCACCATCAAAACCCCGCACTGTGGCCATTTCACCTACATAGCGAAGCGCGACATCGCGGTCGCTGCACTCAGCCCCACTTTGCGAAGCGGTGCTTTCGAGCCACATTTCTCTTATTTCTGCAATAGCTTAGGACACCAATCACAACGCCCTTGTTTTTACTTTCTTTTACTCGTCGTAACAATCACCTCACTCTATTTTCTTATCACCACAACTTGCATTCTCTGGGAGATCGATATCTGGGGAGTTGCCTCCCAATTATTACTTGCACGCGATCGGTGCACTTGCCGAATTCGCATCAATTGTTCGCAGACCACCATGGAGACTTGGAGTTAACAATTCGCAGACCGCCTTGGAGGCTTGGAGTTTACTGTTCGCAGACCGCTTGGAGGCTTGGAGAACGCTGTTCGCAGAACGCTTGGAAGCTTGAAGCTCGTTATTAGCAGACCAAGCAAGGAGTTCAAGGACCGTAGTGGTACGGGCAAAGCTTGGACCGGGGGGGGGGGGGGGGGGGGGGGGGGGGGGGGGGGGGGGGGGGGGGGGGGGGGGGGGGGGGGGGGGGGGGGGGGGGGGGGGGGGGGGGGGTGGGCTGGGGCAAAACCTGCATTGGAGCAATGCAGTAGGCACTCTCTCTCATCCCCCATCATTGTAACGAGGCGCGGCCTGTCGCCCTCGCTCTGCTCAAGGATAAATCTGTAGAGGAACTCTAAGCATAGTGGAAGTTAGGCCAGCACAGCTCCGACCACGTGGTTTTTCACCCCGATTGCAGATTTTTCACGTCATCAACTCTTGGACTCGGTCTCCCCGGAGACCTCTTTATCTGTTTGCACGTTCGGGCGCTAGCGGGCTAAGGCGGTCGATTTGCCCGATCTACCGGAGGCCCTGAGCGATCCACAACATATTGGTGCCGGCTGTGGGAACAGTTCCCAGCAATCACCAGGTGAATCAGAAGATCATCAGGGAGACATGGATACATTGCCTGCGTCTGGCGGTAGGGACCAGTGCACAAAAAATGCAAGGAGGGAACCAACAATCACGTTCAGCCAGGAGGACCTGGAAGGAGTACAGTTCCCTCACCGTGATTCCCTAGAAATCACCGCCGACATCAGAGACCCGAGCTTTCGGTTAAAAAGAATCTTGGTCGACTGCGGGAGACCCGTCGATGTGTTATTCCTTCAAACACTATAGAAGATGGGGTTGGGGGATAGGAGCCTAAGCCCCTCATCGGACACCATTTACAGCCTTAGTGGGCGCCCTGTCGCAGTTCGAGGGGTGGTAGCACTCCCCATCACCATTGGCGGGCCGCGCAGCCAGTCGCACCAGCTCCTTCGGTTCACGGTCATGGACTTCAGTTCCCCCTACAACGCGATCCTCGGGAGACCCGCTTAGGTTGCGTTCAGGGCAGTCCCCTCAATTACGCATCTCGCTCTGAAGTTTCCGACCCCGTGGGGCATTGACATTACACCAGGAGATCAAGTAGCCATGCGAGCATGTCGTGCGAAGCCTACTGGAGCTGCCCGAGTTACCGCATACAACATTGACGACTTTGACCTTCATGACGAGACCTCAGCTCAGCAGGGAGTGCCCTTCAAAGGTCTGGTGCACGTCCCCCTCTTTCCGTTAGACCCATCCCGGGAGGTGCACGTAGGGTCCTGCTGACCCAGGAGGAGAGGGAGGAAATATTGTCTTTCGTTCGAAGGAATAGTGACACCTTTGCCCAGAGGACATGCCAGGGATCGACACGGATGTAATAATCCATTCGCTGAACATCAACCCATTGTGCCGCCCCGTGATGCAGAAGAAAAGGAGCTTCACGCCGGAACTGTAACATCCCGATTTTTATTGGGTCACTAGACCCTAGTGAGCCCAATTAAAGTAGGCCCGTGCGATAGAAAATGACCCGATATAGGATTGTGTACTATGGGACTACGATCGGACTTCCGTCAGTTACGTTAGACTCGTATAATCAAAACGAGTGTAATGGGACTCATTCCATTCCAATCCGAGGTCGTTTGGAGAAAACGACCGTTTCGGGTATTATTGTGCGCCGCAACTAAGTCGTTGGGGTATGAAGACTAAACGTACTACAATTTGACTTCCGTCAGTTTCCTTAGACTCGTATAATCGATACGAATGTAATGGAACTCGTTCCATTCCAATCGAGGTTGTTTGGAGAAAACGGCCGTTTTAGGTTTCGTTGTGCGCCGCAACTAAGTCGTTGGGGTACGGTGACCAAATGTACTCCGATTTGACTTCCATCAGTTCTGTTAGACTCGTATAATCGATACGAGTGTAATGGAGCTTGTTCCATTCCAATCTGAGGTTGTTTGGAGAAAACAACCATTTTAAGTATCGTTGTGCGCCGCAACTAAGTCGTTGGGGTACGGTGACCAAATGTACTCTGATTTGACTTACATCAGTCCCATTAGACTCGTGTAATCTATATGGGTATAATGGAAATCATTCCATTTCAATCCCAGTTCATACGGAGAATATGACCATTTTGGATTATGCAGACGGCCTCAGCACAATGCACAAAATATGGAGCGCATGAACTCAGAATCGGCTCCGGTGAATCTTGATGGACCCCCGGGACCATGGAGAACCTCACCCTAAGTTGACTTTGGTCAACCCCCCCCCCCCCCCCCCAGCTTGAAAGTTTGGCAAAAAAGAGGAGAAAATGGTGGGGGTGAGGAGAGAGAATCTCCTCCCCCAAGAGAGGAGGGCTGCCCATGAGTGGGCAGCCCTTAGTGTAGTGGAGGGGAGGGGGGGGGGGAATATTGATGAGTCCCAAATATATACGTATTTATGGACTCATCTGGGCCGATTTTCTAGTCTATGCACCTCACTTTAGACATGTTTTCATTCATATTTGATACTCCATGCTAAGTGCACCTCTAGGCCCGTTTTTGGTGTTATTTCATGTTCTTCATCTTTAGTAGTTTTCAAGCATTGTTAAGTTCCACTTTCAGTGGCAGGATCCGTGGTTGTGCTGGAACAGGAGTCGTGCAGGTGTTCCCGGTACAATTCTGTACAGGAACACTGCGCACGATCACTGGTTCTAGTGCGCACGACCACTGGTCGTGCGCCACTGATCGTGCGCACTAAACGCCCATTTTATGAGTTCTGTCTTGCTTATCGCACGACCACTTATGATAGTGCGCACGACCACTGGTCGTGCGCCAATGGTCGTGCGAACATTGTATTTTATAAATTTCTTACCTTGTAGGCTCCGTCCAGTCAGGCGCACGATCACAGGATTCTAGTGCGCACGACCATTGTTCGTGCGCCACTGATCGTGCGCACTGTTTATTCCAGCGCCTATAAATATTCCTGCTCGTGATTTAGGTCGGATGCTCCGCATTTCTTCCGCCCAGCTCCGCCGTTTTCGCCCCTTCCACAGGTTCTCCGCCCCCTAGGCCTCCTCCATCATCCTTGAGCTCCAAGGAGAGGTTTCAAGCCCAAAGATCGCCAACATCAAGCAAGGAGATCGTGTATCGGAGGAGATCAGATAGTGACACGAAGAAGACGGGTCCATTGGAAGGTAGTGACAGCCTTCTCTACCCCGGACGCAGTTGAAGACCGAGCTTGGACGCGGATTGACAACCCTGCGATTCCAACCGTGAATCTTCGATGAGGCTTCGGATGTGGTCGATTCCTTCACTCTATTCTTCTTCCTTATGTTGTTGATTGTATAAGCTAGTTTCCTCTATATTTTGATGATGTGCACAATGAATCTTGTTATGTAATGTCTATTTCAGTTATTTGAGATTATTTTATTCATATGTGTTTATGAGGTGCGCCCCATTCCATCCTCCATCCCGCCTCCACGTTCGTGTGCCGCACTAGCAATTGCTAGTGGCGTGCTTGTCGACGAGGTGCTTGCGACCCTCATCCGTATGCCTACTCTTCCATCCGCCTAGCGAAGCGTGGCATAGCGGCCCGTGTAATCCATTCGCCTAACGAAGCAGTGCGCTCAAGGCCTGCACAGTTCGATTCCGCTTGCCTACTCGTCCACCCGCCCTTGTGACGCAGCGCGCTCAAGGCCTGCCTAGTCTCCACTCCGCCAAGCAAAGCATTGCATAACGACATTGCATAGGAGTAGTTGTAGTTGTTTTCTTTTATTTTCCAAAAGCCAAATCAAGCCTCCCGCAATCCATCCGACCTTAAGGACTTCAATCTCAAGTCCTCCTCAATAGTCAACTCCACCTTACTGTGTTCCTTCGAGATTCGATACTCGGGGATTACTCCTCGTTTTTAATTACTTGAACGATCGGTACACTGCCGTTTCGTGCCGCAGTCGAGCTACCGCCTATCCCGGTGTGCGAGATTTGTGCCATCAAGTTTTTGGCGCCGTTGCCGGGGGAACACAATCGTGTGAGTTTTCTGGAGAGGGAGAATCTGAGAGAGAAGCCCTTCCTTTTGTAAATTGCATCTGTTATTTTATTTCTGTTCTTTTTATTCCATTTTCTTGTTTTATATTAGGTTGCTTTAGTAATTTTTATTAGGTGTAGTATTTTGCACAATAACGTTTTTCATTTTGAATCGTATTATCTTCACACTATGTGGGCACATCTCAATATCCGTTGCCGTTGGTGTAGAGATACTTCCCACTCTAGTGATGAATGCCCTACGGAGAATAGTAGGCATAATTCTTATAGCCCAGCATATGGAGCACCGACTTCGTCTGGTACTCCATATGGTGCGCGTAAGTCTTATGGCTACTCTGCTGAGCCTTTACCGTCATACTTCTTTTCGGCTCCAGCCCCCGCTGTGCCAAAGAAGCCCGCAAGGCAGTGCTGGTTTTGTCGGAGCACTGATCATGTCTTGAAGGACTGTGCCGAGTATTTTCGCCAATTAGACGAGGATGACGAGCCGGATATCTGGATCGTCCCACTTCCTAATTCTGGCGGCACATCTTCAACATCCGATTATGTGTCTTTGTCACCTTCACATCTTGAAGGGTATGGCATGGACATGGTCACCGGATGTGCGGCTGATCTATGCACCGACATTGCTGAGCCTATTCTCCATGTGCATCCACCACTTCTAGTGGATTCGATTCTTCCCCTTGTTGTGCATACTATACTCGTCTCCGACGACATTGTTAATGATGTGTCGCAGGATGAGGTGGGTGATCTGGGTGTTGTGCCTATTTCTATGGAGGAGGACAGCCTTCTAGGTGAAGAGGAGTTTTCCTCAGCACCGGTGGAGGAAGTCCAAATCCTAAGCCTGGCCACCGTTGATCCCGCCGACTCTTGTAGCATTGATGACAATGCAAACATTATTTTACTTCCCCAACCTGATGGGAGTGAGACCGGGATCACTCCCCCGATTGATGTTTATTTATGTTCTTCGTCTTCTTTATTCCTTGATCCCCTTCCTTCATCTGAGTCTGTGCAGGTTGAATCTTCACAGGTACTTCAAGAGGACTTGGAGCTTTCTGCTCAAGTCGATGATGAGAGTATCCTCTTTTATGAGGAGGTTGATTCCCCCTCCGTAGAGGAAGCTCCACTCATTGTCTTCTCCTCCTGCTGCCTCCCTGGAGATGACACCTTGCTGGGCAAGGATTTATTTTGTGGTGAGACGAGTGAGGACCAGCCTTCCTCCTCTTCTTACTTCCTATTTCATCTACCTGTGTTAAGAAGGTATTATTATTTAGGTAGAGGGGTAACTGTTCTTTCGCCATATCGGTACCCGTTACCGACACGCATATTAGAACAATTACCTGTCCATTTCCTTTTTCATACTCCCATTAGTTAGAACTTTTATGCTTCTAAATAAGTCGTGCTGGGATGACAATAACCCCAGTAGTTATCTTACTTTCTCATACATTTGATTTTATTCAATCCTGCTTAGTTAGGTGTAGTTTATTTTAGTTTATCTTCTTCTTTTGTTTTTGCGGAGCTGACCCGTGCAGGCATCTTTTCTGGATGGCGGATGCCGCGGCTCATTTTAGCTTACACGCCAATCTTCTGGTGTGCTCATTTCTGAGCACTGGGTACTCTCTTTCCCTAGCCTTTTCTAATTTTCATGTCATATATTTTGTGGATTGTGTAGTTTAAGTCTAGGGGAGAGCAGTTTTTGTGCCCACTCACGTGCACTCTTGCATAGCATGCTAGAAGTACTTTTATTTTAGTTATTGAAAATTGTTGTTCATTCTCTTTGCACACCACAGCACCCACTTGTGCGCGTACTCGTCTGTATGCATGCTCTGTCGTGAATTTAATTCTTCTACTTATGTGGGAAAGTCTAGGTGATGGCTTAGGATTATGAGGCGGAATAAAATGTTGACTCCTGTAGTGCTTCTAGTCGAGTACTCGGTTGCATCGAAATTTGTGTAGATTAGACTTCTTTTTATACTTATGGTTTTATATTTTTTCTATTAGTGTAAATGTTGTTTACTCTACTCAAATGGTGAATCCGGTGGAATCAAACGGTAGCATAGGGATGTGTGTAAACGATCGCTAGACTCGTATTGCTTGAGTCAGGAGAAAGGAGAATCTTTCTCGGTGGCTAGAACTTGCCCCAAGCGATTCTTGAAGCATTGGCATAGGATAAGTTCTAGTGCGTGAGAATGACGTAGGCCATTATTTTGGCCCGGTTGAACTTTTTATTTCATGCCTATCGTCTACCCTTGCTAGCCCCTTTGTGCCTCCCCTTTTCTTGATTCAGCTCCACATATTTCTCACCAAAGCCTAAAAGCCTAACCTAGTCGTACACCCAAATCTGAGCTTTAGTTGTAGTTTTATTTACATTTTGGGGGGTGTTGATTGTGGTGTTTATTATGTGAATCTGTGGATTTGCGCATTTGACAAATCTGCTGAAAGAAAAAAGGCAAGAAAAAGAAGATAGAAAGAAAAAAATGAAAAGGAAAAGAGAAAAAGAAAAATGAGCTTTATTGAAGAATCATGTAGAAAAATTATGTATTGGGAGTAGGCGGTGCACACACCTATATCCAAGTCTGGGGGTGTGGTGCATTTGCATTCGATTTTGGTGCACGGGTAGTTATTGGGAGTAGGCGGTGCACACACCTATATCTTGTTTATCATTGTTTACCTCACCGTAACCCAAGCCTCAATTAAAACCTGAAAGTCCTACTGACTCACGCCTTGAACCAATCTAGTGTCGTGGGGAGAATGTGACCGGGCAAGCTTATGGTCACCGACACTGATGGATTTCAGTGGAGTTTGTCCCGCATCCCGATTTTGAGCAATGCTCGTCTCAGCGCATAGTTTACTTTCTCTGTATGCATGACCGAATGATTCACTGTTGTTCACCATTTTGAGTAGTTGTAATATGTTTTTACTCTTTTAGAAATATATAAACTGTTTATATAATCAGAAATCTTCTCTACTATTTTTCTTATGCACGTGAGCATGCGACTTCGCATGGTACTCTGTTTTGTAATTTTAAGCCATCTACTTTTCTTCCCCCGTTCGCTTAGAATTTGTTTGCTCGGGACGCGCAAATAGTTAAGTCTGGGGGTGTGATGAGTCCCAAATATATACACATTTATGGACTCATCTGGGCCGATTTTCTAGTCTATGCACTTCACTTTAGACATGTTTTCTTTCATATTTGATACTCCATGCTAAGTGCACCTCTAGGCCCGTTTTTGGTGTTATTTCATGTTCTTCATCTTTAGTAGTTTTCATGCATTGTTAAGTTCCACTTTCAGTGGCTGAATTCGTGGTTGTGCTGGAACAGGAGTCGTGCAGGTGTTCCCGGTACAATTCTGTACAGGAACACTGCGCACGATCACTGGTTCTAGTGCGCACGACCACTGGTTGTGCGCCACTGATCGTGCGCACTAAACGCCCATTTTATGAGTTCTGTCTTGCTTATCGCACGACCACTTACGATAGTGCGCAAGACCACTGGTCGTGCGCCAATGGTCGTGCGAACATTGTATTTTATAAATTACTTACCTTGCAGGCTCCGTCCAGTCAGGCGCACGATCACAGGATTCTAGTGCGCACGACCACTGGTCGTGCGCCACTGATCGTGCGCACTGTTTATTCCAGCGCCTATAAATATTCCTGCTCGCGATTTAGGTCGGATGCTCCGCATTTCTTCCGCCCAGCTCCGCCGTTTCCGCCCCTTCCGCAGGTTCTCCGCCCCCCTAGGCCTCCTCCATCATCCTTGAGCTCCAAGGAGAGGTTTCAAGCCCAAAGATCGCCAACATCAAGCAAGGAGATCGTGTATCGGAGGAGATCAGATAGTGACACGAAGAAGACGGGTCCATTGGAAGGTAGTGACAGCCTTCTCTACCCCGGACGCAGTTGAAGACCGAGCTTGGACGCGGATTGACAACCCTGCGATTCCAACCGTGAATCTTCGATGAGGCTTCGGATGTGGTCGATTCCTTCACTCTATTCTTCTTCCTTATGTTGTTGATTGTATAAGCTAGTTTCCTCTATATTTTGATGATGTGCACAATGAATCTTGTTATGTAATGTCTATTTCAGTTATTTGAGATTATTTTATTCATATGTGTTTATGAGGTGTGCCCCATTCCATCCTCCATCCCGCCGTCACGTTCGTGTGCCGCACTAGCAATTGCTAGTGGCGTGCTTGTCGACGAGGTGCTTGCGACCCTCATCCGTATGCCTACTCTTCCATCCGCCTAGCGAAGCGTGGCATAGCGGCCCGTGTAATCCATTCGCCTAACGAAGCAGTGCGCTCAAGGCCTGCACAGTTCGATTCCGCTTGCCTACTCGTCCACCCGCCCTTGTGACGCAGCGCGCTCAAGGCCTGCCTAGTCTCCACTCCGCCAAGCGAAGCATTGCATAGCGGCATTGCATAGGAGTAGTTGTAGTTGTTTTCTTTTATTTTCCAAAAGCCAAATCAAGCCTCCCTCAATCCATCCGACCTTAAGGACTTCAATCTCAAGTCCTCCTCAATAGTCAACTCCACCTTACTGTGTTCCTTCGAGATTCGATACTCGGGGATTACTCCTCGTTTTTTATTACTTGAACGATCGGTACACTGCCGTTTCGTGCCGCAGTCGAGCTACCGCCTATCGCAGTGTGCGAGATTTGTGCCATCAAATATCTCCCCCCACCCACCCTCCCTTTAGTCCCACATCGTGGGTAAAGGGAGGGAGGGCCCCTCCTCAAATATAAAAGGGCCCGAGCCCTTCCCTGAGCTCACACCAGCCCCCTCCTCCTCCCCTGCCGGCCAGCCCTCCCCCTCCCCTGTCGGAGCTCCTCCTAGCCGAACTGCCACCTACCCACCATGGCCAGCCGCCCCTCAGCCTCCCGAGCCCCTCCCCCACAAGTAGAACCCCTCTCCCTCCTCCTTCCTACCTCCTTAAGGCAGCCGGCCAACACCCCCCCCCCCCCCATCGCCGGAGCGCCGCCAGCCCCACCCCAAAACCTGCCCAGGTTCGGGGGGGGGGGGGGGGGGGGTGGGGGGGGGGGTTGGCCGTGAACCTCTCACTCCTAGTGTCGGTGGTGGCGCTGGGGAAGCAGGTCCCCACCCGGGGACCCTAGATCCGATGGGAGGAGGCAACACCGCCGCCGGAGGATGCGCCTCCGGCGGCACCCGCGCCGCTCTCCCCATTTCCTGTACGGGTAAGGGCCACCCCCGGCGGTGGCCGGACCCCTGCCGGAGGATTGCCCCCTCCCCGGCGCCCCAGCCAGGGGAGGCAGGGGAGGCTCCCCCGGTAGGGGGTGGGGCGGGGGGTGGCGCAGCAAGCCTGCATGGCGCATGCAGGCTGCGCCACCGCCCCGCCCCCTTCCCATGTATTTTCCAACGGTGGTCGGCGGCGCCAGGCTGCCGGAACACCACCGGAATGGTCGCCGGCTCCGTGCACACCCACCGGGGGCAGCCCTGGCCCCAGCCGGCAGCTACCCGGCAGCGGCCGTGGTCGCCTCCTGCTGGGATAACGGGAGCCGTCCGATCTCCACCAAGAGATCGGGCGGCTCCCCTATTCTTATTTCCCGCCCCCCGCCTCCACTTTTGTGCCCCCACTCCGGATCCGCTGTAGATCCGTTGTGGGGACCCCAGGAGGGCGCGCGGTACAGCGCCCTCCCAACCCCTCCTTTCTGTTATTTGCACCCCAAAAGCCCTTCCCCCTTCCTAAATTTTCTGAGGGTAAACGGGGTAGTTTTGGCAAAAATACCCAACATGAAAAATGTTCCCCACTCAGAGGGGCACCTCCTGTATTTTTTTGAGATTTTTAGGGGAAGTTTTGCTATTTTTAAACCCCTATACAAGGTTTATTTTAAAGAATTAAAAGCCCAAATGAGTTTGGAAAATTCTCAAAAAAATTATAGGCTCTAATTTAGGGTATTTTGTAACTACTATCAAAGTTTGAAGGTGTGACCTTTCCTTTTGGTCCTTTAAACTTCTTTTACGAGCAAAATAATCGCCCGAATGTGAGCGAAATTAATCGAGATAAATTGGCGGACTCGCGACGCGTATTTTAGCTACCTAGTAAATTACGCGTATCGACCTAAGGAATCAACTAAGTTAAAATGATCGACGTGCAATTTGGGTCGCAATCGCAAGGCAGCACCGCCAATTCAATAACGTCAAGATATTTAAAAATATGAACCCAAGGCACACGAAAATAAGGAATCTCATGAAATATAAGTAAGCTCCTATGAACAGAAAAAAGACCCTATGAACAGGGATTAAAAGGAACTTCCTCCTAAGAATGGAGTCGACCTTGAAGCCTCCTGTTATGGAGTGATTGGACAACTAACCCCTTTTATTTATTATGCTCTCCAGTCTCGTACTAGTCCTGCATTTACTTTCTGCATTTATTCCTTAAATCCAGTCTCGTACTGGTCCCCCGACCTTTGCTTTCTGTTTATGCTTTAAGTAATCTAGTCACGAACTGGTCCTTTATTTACAGCTTTTTGTACTTTCAATTCTCTAGTCTCGTACTGTTCCTGATATTTCGGCCCCTGCTTCCGGCCTTTCTTACTGCTTATGTTACACTTTATATATTTTATTGCTAACTGCGGTCCTACGCTGGCAAGCAATGCTTCTCCTCCTTTTTGTGAGGCCTTCGTTGGGGAAAACCCGGAGTTGAGTCACTCCTCCCGAGTTAGCAACAAATAAGGAGCCCTCCTACCGCCGAGCCTCTCGGTCAAAAGTCGAGTGACTGGTCGAGTTAAGAATGTTGCGTCAAGACTTAAAGCGCTTACTCTTTGTTTAAGTTGTTTGAATATTGTTTATTGTGAAAGTGTCGGGTAGGTCACGCCCGCAGACTGTTCGTGCTAGTGCGGGAGGGTTGACGACTCATGGCGACAGGGAGATGTGCACAGCGGGTCATCACTACTCCGAACCCGCAGTTTTGCCTCCGCTGGTCGGCCTGAATCTCGGA
The DNA here is from genome assembly GCA_033032865.1 of Dactylorhiza incarnata. Lineage (NCBI taxonomy): Eukaryota > Viridiplantae > Streptophyta > Magnoliopsida > Asparagales > Orchidaceae > Dactylorhiza > Dactylorhiza incarnata. The sequence continues at coordinate 66,457 of JAWHQI010001343.1, read as the reverse complement.
ATTGTCGGATGTCGCTCACATCCAGTTAGTACACCAAGTTGTACGGGAGGGCCTGAGTGATATGGTATGACTACATTCAGAAGTGGCAGGACTGGCCACTGTCACCGACGGCCATATCAGTGAGGCCCGAGGGGTTCGCAACCCCGCTTGAAGTGAAGCGGTCCAAGCTGTGTTGACACAGGGTTTTTGTGTGTGCATGTTTGAATACCTTGGTGCGAGTGTGCGCGAGATAGTATTGCCTTTATTACGTACTACGCGTCTATGTCACCTCATGGATATTATGGTTGTAGGCCCTATAGATATATATATACGTATATATGTTTGCCTGCTGCTAACCCTCTACCTTACTTCGGCTATTTATTCATGTACGTTAGCCCGCCCCCATGATATGGATCCAGGGAGGGAATGTGTTTTCTACTTAGCTCTGTGACTAATGGTTATTCTTATAATCAATCACAGAAGATGGGACGGCGCGAAGCCCCGCACCGCAGGATGAGTTACCAGCCTTAGAGATGGCCTGATCGGATACTCCAGCCTCGCCCCCTGTCTTCCGCGACGTGAGTCCTAGAGTATAGGACTAGCTTGGGGGTATTTTGTTATAGTTATGTGTAGCGCCCGAGGTAGATGTTGTAAACAATAAGCTTCGGCCTTTTGTCTTTATGTAAATATAAGTTGTGTGCTTATTTTTCCTATTCTATTACTTCCGCTATGTGATTCTGATGTGTTGTTGTGATTCTTGTGCCTGACAAGGCGACCACTCAGTGATTGAGAGGGTGGGCCATTGCCATCCGGGAAGCACTAGTGGTCGTCCGTGGGGAGTAAGATCCCCCTCCCTGGACCGGGTTCAATTTTTGGAGGGGGTCTTACAAATGGATCAGAGCTACCACGATCCGACCACATGTGGCAGTCTTTAGATCCTCCTTTCCCAGATTCTGTTACTTGGTTCTGGACAAACCACGCAGCGGAAGCCTGGTGGACCCTTAGGTTTAAATTTAAAGGATCCTATACTGCACAGTAGTACACCCACACATTTTTTCCGCTTCCTTTTAGTCAGTTCTGCAAAATTCCATTACTTTTGCAAATACTGATGTTCACATGTTACTTCTCCAGACACCGGAGTCCAGTAATGGAAGGTCCTCCTCTAGGTATCAGTACCATCCTACCACTCCACCACCAGCCCCGGCCGCTCCAGCTGTAGTCCCTTTTGTTGATACGGATCTAGGACGGACACTGACAGCTCTACTAGCCACCTTTCAGACAACCATCCTACGGCCACCCCAGCAGACCACTGTGCCTACAAACCTTCTGACGACATTTCGGGGGCTAAGACTCCCCACCTTCTGAGGCACTGAGTCTTCCATAGATGCAGAAGAGTGGGTAGAGAGAGTAGAGGAACTCCTGGATGGGATGATGTGCCCCATTGTGGCCGCAGTGTCTTTAGTAGTGACCTTACTGGAGGGCTATGCCCGAGACTGGTGGAGGGAAGCCAGCCGCTCCACATTTAGAGGGCGACCACTCAGCACGATCCTCTAGGGAGAGTTTTCAGAGTCCTTCCTAGAGCACTTCATCTCATACGCTGATAGGATTGCACTCCAGGAGCGGTTCCTGCAGATCCGGCAAGGAGAAAGTACGGTACCGGAGTACCAGCGAGAGTTCATCCACTTGGCCCATTTCGCTGGGACTTTGGCAGTTACGGAAAGAGATAGAGCGACTAGATTCTATCGAGGACTGTGAGACAATCTTCGACAGGCTTTGATCATGATCTCACTGTCGACCTTCCACACGATCGCCTCACACGCCGAAGCTTTAGAGATGGATCAGAGGATGCTGGCCCAGCAGCGAAGGGGACACATGGATGTTCCCCAGACTCAGGGCCGAGAGAGAGGAGTAGGCCCTCGTAGGCAGGACCGGGATAGGAGACAACATCAGAGCCACCAGCCATATAGGCAGGCACCCCAGCCCCGACAGGCACCCCAGCCCCGACCGGCACCTCCAGCCCCAGCACCTCAGGTCGTCCCTGCCGCACGACGAGATGTTCCTTTTGCAGGGAACTGCTATATTTGCCAGCTGCCCGGGAACATACGAGCTTTCTGCCCTCAGGCTATAGGTAGGCCCGGCTTAGGAGCAGTTGATGCGCAAATCTCGCACACCGCTATAGGCGGTAGCTTGACTGCGGCACGAAACGGCAGTGTACCGATCGTTCAAGTAATATAAAACGAGGAGTAATCCCCGAGTATCGATTCTCGAAGGAACACAGTAAGGTGGAGTTAACGTTCAAGGAAGGACTTGAGATTGAAGTCCTTTAGGTCGAATGGATCGCGGAAAATGGGGTAATTTGGATTGGGGAAAATAAAAGAAAACAACTACAACTACTCATATGCAATACCGCTATGAAATGCTTCGCTTGACGGGATGGAGACTAGGCAGGCCTTGCGCGCACTACGTCGCAAGGGCGGGTGGACGAGTAGGCAAGCGGAATTGAACTGTGCAGGCCTTGAGCGCACTACTTCGTTAGGCGAATGGATTACACGGGCCGCTATGCCACGCTTCACTAGGCGAATGGACGAGAAGGCTTGCGGATGGAATGCTTCGCACCGGCGGAGTCGGAATGGATTATACGGGCCGTTAGCACCGCTTAGCTTGGCGGATGGACGAGTAGTTTTACGGAATGAGGGTCGCAAGCACCTCGTCGACAAGCACGCCACTAGCAATTGCTAGTGCGGCACACGAACGTGATGACGGGATGGAGGATGGAATGTGGCACTCCTCACTTGCATAAACCACACATAAAGATTTCACATAAACATGAAATACTAAATATAATAACAAGGTTTAGCAAACATTATTCATACACCCAAATGATAAAGGAAAACAATACTACAGTATAAAGGGGGTTGAGATTACAACCAAAGCACGGAGACTCATCGGAGGTTCACGGCCAGAATCTAGGGTTGTCAATCCTCGTCCGGGCTCGGGCTCCAACTGCCATCCGGGGTCCGAAAGAGCTGTCACCTTCTTCTATTGTACCCGTCTTCTCCGTCAATCTTCTTTAGCCACGATCTCACCGGAGAACTTCACAAGTGCAGCAAGGAATCCCTCAAAATGGAGCTTTGGAGGTGCACGAACAATGGAGGAGGCCTAAAGGATGCTCTGGCTCGAGATTGGCATGAAGAATAAGCCCGGAGCACCTCCTGAAGGTGGGCGGCGATGGACGACGAAAAGGGCGCGGAACTGGAGCTCTGGAAGCGGGAAAGAAGATCGATCCAGAATAGGGCGAAACCTGCGGCTTAAATAGAAAAACTATCAGAAATTGGTCACGCACGGTCGAACGCACGACCGTGTAGACCGTGCGATATTAATTAAAACGTAAGCACAGGAAGACGGCCAGCATCGCCCGTGCGTTTTACTCACGCACGTGAACTCCCGCTCGTGCGTAAAAACGCACGGGTAAAATCAGAAGAGCTTGAAATCCATCAAACAACAAAAGGTCATGCATTTTGTTCGCACACGATTGAATCCAACCGTGCGTGAAGAAAACGCACGAGTGGGGCAGATCACCATATTGACCAGCCAATCATATCGCACGACCGCAGCAGACCGTGTGTCAAGCAAACGCACGACCGCGCGATTCATACAGGATGAGTTCTGGGCAGTATGGACGATCTGCCCACCTGCACAACAAATCCAAATGCTGGGAACACACCTCCAGCACAAGAATGAAAGCATAAAAAAGAATGGGGAGCACATTGTGCATGCCCCAACAATAAAGCGTGCAATTGCACACCAAAACGGGCCAACAAGTGCACTTCGTGTGAGAATTGTGTTCAAGTGAATTTTAAGCAATAATGAACTAAAAGTGAAGTGCATAAGAATGAAAATAACCCAGATGAGTCCAAAAAAGTGTATATAAGTGGGACTCATCACACCCCCAGACTTACCTGTTTGCGCATCCCGAGCAAACAAATACGGCTGAGTAGGAAAATGGTAGTTAGCGAAGGGAATTTGCAAAATAGGAGTACGGTGCGAAGTATCATACGCATGCAAATAGAAATTCAGTAAAAGGAGATTCTAACTATGCTAACTAATTTACAAAAGTGTTAAAGCGTAAATAAATATTTATTGATACTCAACTGGTGAATCATGAAGAACTTGTGCGGTCGTGCCCGGTGTGAAAGTACACAAGCCACTCAGGAGGGTGTTGCTAAAGACCGGAATTCGGGGATAACTCCGCTGAAATCCATCAACGACGAGAACCATAAGCTTGCCCGGTTACACTCTCTCCACGGCGCTAGCAAACTCACAAGTTAAATCAATAGGACTTCCAGGTTATAATGGGGCTTAGGTTACGGTATGATATTCAATGATAAACGAGACGGCTACGCAACCCAATTGAGTCAAGAGATAACGTTGTACCAAAATAAGACCAAGAACGATGCTAGTGTGACACACTCCCAAACTTAGCTTGAAAAATGGGTGTGCACACAACCTACTCCAACAAATACCAACTGAATTTTCTATTACGCTCAAAGGGATTTTTTCATTCCAATTCATTTCAGATTTTTCTTTTAACTTCATTTTTTTATTTTTCTTTTATCCCCCGGTTGGTTCACAATAATCAGTTCAGCAAATAATATAGATTTTTCTTTCACATCACAAGGGTTCCATACATCACAACAAATCAAGAAATATGATTTCAGTTAACTCGCTACTTGGTTGCGATAATTGGATAAGCTTTAGGCTTTGGTGATTGAAAGAAGAGCTGAAACAAAGGAGGGGTAGGCACAAACTTGGCTTGCAAAGGTAAACGCATAGGTCATGGAAAACAAGGCTCAAACTAGCAAAGAAATGGCCTACATCACGTTTAACAATATGAGTTGCTCTCGCCCATGCTTCAAGAGTCGCTTGGGGCAAGTTCTTAGCCCACGAGAAAGGTAAACCTTCCTTCCGGCTCGAGCAACACACACTAGCGCTTGCCTACACACAACATCGTGCTACCGCCAATTCCATTCACATTCACCAATTGAGTAAATTAAATTTAAAACTACGCAAAAACATTAATTGTAAATTAAACGCATAGAGACAATCTAATTCTACTCAAATTTCTATACAAGCACGAATATGTGACTAGAACACTACTGGAGTCAACATCACACTCCGACTTGCAATACCTAAGCTAACATCCTATTTCAAAATTCCAAACAAAATAAGCGTGAACGGGAGCACACAAACAAGTGAGTGCGCGCTAAAGTGGGTGTAGCGGTGTGCGGTGAAGATGAACAAATAATATAACTGAAATAAAATACTTCTAGCATGCACTGAGATGTGCACGTGTAGTGGGTAACATATAGCGGCTCTCCCCCAGACTTAATCTAAATAATCTAACATTAGATATAACCATGAATTTTAAAATGAAGTCTAGGGAAAGAGAGTACCCAATGCTCAACAAGTGAGCATACCAGAAGACGCGTGTAAACCAAGACAAAGCTGCAGCATCCGCCATCCAGAAAAAGTACCTGTAGGGGGTGAGCTCCGCCAAAACCAAAAGGAAATATACAAAATAAAATGAAATACAACTAACTAGACTAAACTTGATGAAATTAAAATGCAAGGAAAAGTAAGATAACTACTGGGGTTATTGTCATCCCAACACGACTTATTCGGATTTTATACAGTTCTAGCTAATGGGAGTATGGAAGGAGAAGTGGACAGGTAACTGGCCTAATATCCGTCTCGGTAGCGGGCACCGATACGGAGACAGAACAGTTACCCCTCTACCTAAATATAGATACCTGCTCCTCACAGGTAGAGTGTAGAAAATGTAAGTGGAGGAGGAAATATCCTCACTCAACTCACCAAAAACATCCTTGCCTAGCAAGGTATCGTTTTCAGGGAGGCAGCAGGAGGAGAAGGCAATGAATGAGGCTTCCTCTATGGAGGAGGGATCAACCTCCTCACACAAGAGGATGCGCTCATCATTAACTTGAGCATCATGCTCCAAGTCCTCCTGAGGTACCTGTGAAGACTCAACCTGCACAGGCTTAAATCATAAAGGGGGGTTAGGAAATAAAAGAGAAGAAAAACTTAAATAAACATCCATCGGGGGAGTGGTCCCGGTCTTTCTCCCAGCAGGATTCAAACATAGATCACTGTCGGTATCATATGAGTCATAGCGAGGGGAGTCCGAAAGCTCGAGGTACTCGGTGTTGAGTTGGACCTCCTCATCCGATAAGGAAGTGCAAACCTCCTCATCAGGAAAGGAATCCTCCTCATCCCACCTCGGTGCATCATCGTGTTCCAAGAAGGCACACTCCCCATTGGAGAGAATAACATCCTCGTCCCACTTTGATGCAACCTCAGGCTCCGAAAGAACCTCCTGCACAACATCATCAACCAACTCACAAAGAATAGGAGTAGAAAATTCTTGCAAAGAAGGCGGAGGAACAACAGTAATAGCATCATCAGAGAAAATATAAATAGGTTCCTCCGGGGGTGAATCCGAAAGAGGAGATGGAAGAAAAGGGAGAGGAATCTCCACCACGTCATCACACTGAGCAGTCGAAAGTCTAATGGGAATATCCACAGAAGTCCCCCATAGACAAGGTGGTACTGCGAACTCATCATCAGAATCAGAAGGGGCAACCAAATGAGAGGTGGATGGAATGACACGGACATCTGGTTCATCATCCATCTCTATCTGGCGCTGGAATTCTGCACAGTCTTTCAACGCATGCTCGGTGCTACGACAACACAAACATAATTTTCTATTCCTCGTCAGTCCTTGCGGGGCCGGTGAGGAATACAAAAATGATGGAAGTGGCGAAGAAGAGTGACCATAAGACTTGGGTACAGTGTATGAAGTGTCGTAGGAAGACGGTGCTCCATGCACTGAACCACGAGAGTTATGCCCACCATCTTCAGTGGGGCACTCATCACTAGAATGCCTAGCATCCCGACACCATTTGCAACGTATATTCAGATAAGCAAACATGGTGCAAAGGAAGATTTCATCAAATAGAAATATTCTAAGCAAGAATTGACTAACCACAAACAATATAATTGAAAACCTGCTTTTGAAAAATTGCAAATAAAGATTAGAAACAAAGAAATTAAAAGATACTACTTATATATAAAAAAAATACATAAAATGGTATAAACAAGGGGAAAAGGGTTTCTATCTCTTGTCTCCCTCTCCAGAAAACCCACACGTCTGTGTTCCCCGGCAACGGTGCCAAAAACTTGATGCGCAAATCTCGCACACCGTTATAGGCGGTAGCTAGACTGCGGCACGATACAACAGTTTACCGATCGTTCATGTAATATAAAACGAGGAGTAATCCCCGAGTATCGAAACTCGAAGGAACACAGTAAGGTGGAGTTAACGTTCGAGGAAGAACTTGAGATTGAAGTCCTTTAGGTCGAATGGATCGCGAAAAAGGGGGTAATTTGGATTGGGGAAAATAAAAGAAAATAACTACAACTACTCCTATGCAATGCCGCCATGCAATGCTTCGCTTGGCGGGATGGAGACTAGGCAGGCCTTGAGCGCACTGCGTCGCAAGGGCGGGTGGACGAGTAGGCAAGCGGAACCAAACTGTGCAGGCCTTGAGCGCACTGCTTCGTTAGGCGAATGGATTAAACTGGACACTATGCCACGATTCACTAGACGAATGGACAAGAAGGCTTGCAGATGGAATGGTCCGCACCGGCGGAGTCGGAATGGATTACACGGGCCGTTAGCACCGCTTAGCTTGGCGGATGGACGAGTAGTCTTACGGAATGAGGGTCGCAAGCACCTCATCAACAAGCACGCCACTAGCAATTGCTAGTGCGGCACACGAACGTGACGGCGGGATGGAGGATGGAATGGGGCGCTCCTCACTTGCATAAACCACACATAAAGATTTCACATAGACATGAAATACTAAATATAATAACAAGGTTTAGCAAACATTATTCATACACTACAGTATAAAGGGGGTTGAGATTACAACCAAAGCACGGAGACTCATCGGAGGTTCACGGACGGAATCTAGGGTTGTCAATCCTCGTGCGGGCTCGGGCTCCAACTGCCGTCCGGGGTCCGGAAGAGCTGTCACCTTCTTCTATTGTACCCGTCTTCTCCGTCAATCTTCTTTAGCCACGATCTCACCGGAGAACTTCACAAGTGCAGCAAGGAATCCCTCAAAATGGAGCTTTGGAGGTGCATGAACAATGGAGGAGGCCTAGAGGATGCTCCGGCTCGAGATTGGCATGAAGAACAAGCCCGGAGCACCTCCTAAAGGTGGGCGGCGATGGACGACGAAAAGGGCGCGGAACTGGAGCTCTGGGAGCGGGAAAGAAGATTGATCCAGAATAGGGCGAAACCTACGGCTTAAATAGAAAAACTGTCAGAAATTGGTCACGCACGGTCGAACGCATGACCGTGCGTAGACCGTGCGATATTAATTAAAAAGAAAGCACAGGAAGACGACCAGCAGCGCCCGTGCGTTTTACTCACGCACGGGCACTCCTGCTCGTGCATAAAAACGCACGGGTAAAATCAGAAGAGCTTGAAATCCGTCAAACAACAAAAGGTCGTGCATTTTGTTCGCGCACGTTTGAATCCAACCGTGCGTGAAGAAAACGCACGAGCGGGGCAGATCACCATATTGACCAGCCAATCATATCGCACAACTGTAGCAGACCATGCGTCAAGCAAATGCACGACCGTGTGATTCATACAGGATGAGTTCTGGGCAATATGGACAATCTGCCCACCTGCACAACAAATCCAAACGCTGGGAACACACCTCCAGCACAAGAATGGAAGCATAAAAAAGAATGGGGAGCACATTGTGCTTGCCCCCAACAATAAAGCGTGCAATTGCACACCAAAACGGGCCAATAAGTGCACTTCGTGAGAGAATTGTGTTCAAGTGAATGTTAAGCAATAATGAACTAAAAGTGAAGTGCATAAGAATGAAAACTAACCCAGATGAGTCCGAAAAAGTGTATAAAAGTGGGACTCATCAGCAGTGCAGGGAGCTGCAGAGAGAGGACGAGGACGAGGAGGTCGCAGAGGACGACCTGCAGGCAGGAGGGACCAGGACAGATAGGGCAGAGCAGCACCGCTCGAGGCGTACGCATTAGATCTCCATCATGGGCCTGGACCGGATGTAGTGATAGGTATATACTTTCATTAGCCACGGTATACTAAGATGATATGATATAGTAGAAATATATGATGTAGCTTCTGCTTTGTCTATGTGATTACTCCTCCTATATATCTGTAAAAATCATATGATCATAGTATATATATTACCAGGTTTACTTTTGGTAGAAGGTCATCCCACTAAAACGTTATTCGATACCGGTGCCACGCATTCCTTCGTCACTCAGAATTTCATCGCAGACAAAGGAAATACGGTACGATCATCTGGAATGTCGATACGAATACGACTCTCGGATGGATCAGACATGACGTCCACAGAGAAGTGATCCTTCCAAGAAATGCTGGGAGGCGTAGAATTCAAAATCATCGCAACCATTCTAGCGATAACTGGATTCGACATCATTTTAGGAATGTATTGGTTGGCTGAGCACATCGCCCAAATCAATTGTTTGACTCGAGAGATCCACCTCCGGAACCCAAATGGGCAGTCTATCACACTAGCAGGTATACCCTCTGTCACCCGCATCATCTTAACATCCGCTCAAACAGACAAAGCAGTCCGACGAAAGGATGAGGTGTACCTGATCCACATCGAGATGGAGGACAAGATGCAAGTACTCTCTAGAGTACCCGTAATTCGATACTTCCCAGACGTCTTTCCAGAATCCCTTCCCGGGTTGCCCCCGCAACGAGAAGTGGACTTCTAGATTGAACACGCTCATGGAGCTCGACCAGTGTCCCGAGCATCTTACCGGATGGCCCCAAGGGAACTAGCCAAGCTCAAGATACAATTACAAGAGTTAATTGATGCAGGTTTCGTTCGTCTGAGTACCTCGCCCTGGGGAGCTCCAGTACAATTCATCAAGAAGAAGGATGGATACATGCGTCCGTGTATCGACTACAGAGAACTAAACAAACTCACCTTCCGAAATACATATCCACTACCTAGGATAGATGAATTATTCAATTAATTACAGAGCGTGTCCGTCTTCACCAAAATGGAATTAAGGTTCGGCTACTATCAGCTCCGAGTACGAGAGGAGGACATTACCAAAATAGCCTTCAGCTCCCATTACGGGCTTTACAAATTAATGGTAATTCCGTTTGGGCTGACCAATGCCCCGTCCGCCTTCATGGATCTAATGAATAAAGTGTTTGAACCCTTCATAGACCACTTTGTGATCGTTTTTATAGACGATATACTCATCTACTCGAAGAGTAAGACCGATCATTCCAGGCATCTCCAAATGGTTTTGCTCAAGTTAAGGGAACACTCGCTCTTCGCGAAGTTTAACAAGTGTGAATTCAGGATGGAGGAAGTCGGTTTCCTTGGGCATACAATCAACAAGAATGGGGTGGCGGTAGACCAAGCAAAAGTACAAGCAGTATGAGACTGTCCGCCACTTAAGTCAGCAGCAGATTTCAGGAGCTTCCTTGGCCTCGCCGGCTACTACCGCAAGTTTGTAGATGGTTTCTCTAAAATTTCCTTACCCCTCACCTCCCTCGCCAAAAAGGATACAATGTTCCAATGTACTCCCGAATGCGAGGCAGTGTTTGCGGACCTAAAGAACCGACTAATATCGGCTCCGATTCTGACACTCCCCTCAGGCACTGAGGGCTTCCAAATATACGCTGACGCATCGCTGAAAGGGTTGGGAGTCGTACTAATGCAGCACAACAGGGTAGTCGCCTATGCCTCACGTCAGCTAAAGCCTCACGAACTAAACTGTGCAACCCATGACTTGGAACTGGGTGCGGTAGTGTTCGCACTAAAAGTCTGGAGGTATTATCTCTACGGAGTAAGATGCAAGATCTTCTCCGACCACAAGAGCCTCAAATATATCTTCACCCAGAAAGAGCTAAATCTCCGACAGCGCCAGTGGTTGGAGTTCCTGTGCGATTATGTCTTTGCCCTCCAATACCACCCCGACAAAGCCAATAAGGTTGCAGATGCCCTAAGTCGGCAACCTCCGATGGCCGGGAATTTGCTAAAGATGATACCAGAAGAATTAATCAAGTCCTTGGCAGACTTGGATATCATCCTCATCACCCGCAGGAACCCGATAGATTACCAGGCCCAGCTTTACTGGATGGAGATTCGGTGTGACATCAGAGACAGAATACGAGAGGCACATAAGATCGACGTAGAAGCGGCCCCAATCATTCAGACCCTGCAACACGGCGCTTAGGAAGACTACAATCTATATGATGGCATCTTGCAGTACAAACACCGCATATTCATTCCCTCTGCCAAAGGAATCTGGGAAGAGATACTCCGCGAAGCACATCAATCAAGGTATTCAATACATCCGGGAGTAGTGAAAATGTATACAGATCTACGAAGAACGTTATACTGGCCAGGTATGAAGAAGGACGTCACTGATTATGTAGCGCACTGATGAGTCCCATTTATATACACATTTATGGACTCATCTGGGCCGTATTTCTAGTCGATGCACTACACTTTAGGCATGTTTTCGATCATATTTGTTATTCCTTGCTAGGTGCACTCTTAGGCCCGTTTCGGTGTGCATTTGCGCTCCTTGTTATTGGGGGTAAGAACATGGTGCTCCCCAATCCCTTTTCTATGTTTATTTGGTGCTGGAGGTGCTTTCCCAGCTATTTCGTATTGTGTGCAGGTGGTCGGATCACCCAGTTTTCCCCCAGAATTCATAATTGTGTACAACGCACGGTCGTGCGTTTCCTTGACGCACGGACGGTTGAGGTCGTGCGTTCTCATCTAGGCAGAAAATGGGCAATCTGAGTTTAGTTGTGTGTTTTTACGCACGGGCGGAATTGCCCGTGCGTGAGTAAAACGTCGGTCGCCTGTTTCTTCTTGTTTTTAGCCTTTCTGAATTTTCCCGTGCGTTTTTATGCACGGGCGGGTTTGCCCGTGCGTGAGTAAAACGCACGGGCGGCGCAGCTTCGTCTTCAAGTCTGAATTTATAATTAAATAACGCACGGGCAGCGCACGATCGTGCGTTCAACCGTGCGTGACCAAAACTCTGCATGTTTAGTATTTAAAGCAGGAAAAGTTACAGTCAGAGGAGGCCCCCATTCCCCTCGCAGGAAAAGCCAGGAATCCTACCATTTTCGCCCCTTCCACCGGAGGAGAGGAGAGGAGACCATTTCTGGCGATCTCCTTCACCATTCTTCCATCCGGGAGCATTTGCAAGTATTCTCCTCCACTAGGTCAAGCATTCTTCGTCGTGGAGACCATAGAAGTACTGTAGATCGTCGGAGCGGTGACAGCCTCCTTCGAGTCCGCACACCATCTGAGGGCCGAGCCCGGAGAGAGCCCGACAACCTCTCATTTCGGCCGAGAACCCAAGATGCGGTGACATCTTCTTTGTGGTCCTTTCTAAACTTTGATGCTTGTGCTTTCTCTTTGTGTTATTGTAATGAACGCTCGTTAGATTAATGTTATAAATCCTTGCTTGTTGTTCATGTGCAATGATGCTGTGGTGATGAGAATAACATTCCTTGTTGTTGTGATATTCTAGGTTGTTTGTGTGTGAAGCCATCTAGTGATTGCTAGTGGTGATGTTGGCGAAGAGGTGAATACGACCCTCACAAAACCTCGCACTATGGCCATTCCACCCACTTACCGAAGCATGACATCGCGTCCGCTGCACTCACCCACACCTTGCGAAGCGGTGCTTTTCGACCCGCATTTCTCTTATTTGCGCAATAGCTTAGGACACCAATTACAACGCCCCTGTTTTATTTTATTCGCTCGTGTAACAATCGACTCACCACACGTTTCGTTCACCAGAACCTGCATTCCTCAAGAGATCGACATTCGGTGAAGCTATTCCCAAATTTATTACTTGACAGCGACCGGTGCACTTGCTGAACGCGCATCAAGTTTTTGGCGCCGTTTCCGAGGAGAGAGTGTGAACGGGCAAGCTTATGGTCACCGAAATTGATGGATTTCAATGGAGGTCATCTCGAGTACCGATCTTGGGCAATGCTCGCCTCAGCATTCAGTTTACTTTCTTCCTATGTACGACCTTATGATTCACCGTGATTCACTTTTTGAGTAAATGTAATATATAAATACACTCCTAGAAATTTATAAACCAATGTGTATGAGTAGAAATTGTGTCTACTGTATTTCTAAACGCTTGAGCATGCGACTTCGCATGATACTCCTATTTACAATTTTCATGCTAGCCTATGTTTTTCTTGTCCGAATAAGAGATGGTTTGCTCGGGACGTGCAAACAGGTAAGTCTGAGGGTGTGATGAGTCCCATTTATATATACATTTATGGGCTCATCAGGGTCGAATTTCTAGTCGTTGCACTACACTTTAGGCATGTTTTTGTTCATATTTGTTATTCCTTGCTAAGTGCACTTTTAGGCCCGTTGTGGTGTGTCATTGCGCGTTTTAGTGTTGGGGTAAGCACAACGTGCTCCTCATTTTTTTTATGCTTTATTTCTTGTGCTGGAAGGGTATTCCCAGCCTTGTTGTGGCTAATGCAGGTGGACGGTTCATCAATTTTATCCAGAATTCATATCTGTGCATATCGCACGGTCGTGCGTTTTGTTGGCGCACGGTCGGTTGCGGTCGTACGCCCTTTGCTGAGGAGGAAATTGATGACCTATCGTTTGATCGTGCGTCTCTATGCATGGGCAGTTGCCCGTGCATGAAGGAATCGCACGATCGACCTGTTTAGCCTTGTTTTTTTGCTTTCTGAATTTACCCGTACGTTTTTACGCACGGGCGGGTTTGCCCGTGCGTGAGTAAAACGCACGGGCGCTCCAGGTCATCTTCCTGCGCTTTTCTTAATTATTAATATCGCACGGTCTACGCACGGTCGTGCGTTCGACCGTGCGTGACCATTTATCTGATTCTTTTCTATAAAAGCGCAGTTCGCCCTAGTACGGGGGATGGTACATTTTTCTTCCCTTTTTCCTCCGCAAAGGAGTTCCAGCTCCGTACACTTCCACCTTTCCATGAGGGCATGGCCCTAGGTCTCCTCCATCATCCTCAAGCTCCAAGGAGAAGGATCTAGCACTTCATCCACCATCATCCAAAGAGAAGGAAGCTTGGTCGTGCGGCTGAATCGTGATACGAAGAAGATGGGCCATTGGAGGGTAGTGATAGCCTTCTCTACCCCTATAACACCCCTGAATTTTCGGATATTAATTTAATTATATTGATGACGTCATTATGACGTAGGGCGTTACGTTAGTGCGGAGTTAGCGGTGCGCCGTCTTTGCACGTTTTTAGTGTCCGTTCGGTCAAGACGACCAAATTTTGGAACGACTAGAAATTGGAAAATTTTACGTTAGGAAATTAGATTATTTAATTTTAGAAATAAATTGTAAAAGTGTCGCAGCGTTCCGAGCAAATTTGAAGCCTCGGTAGTTTTTCAAAGGTTTGTATAATTATCCATCGCCGTAAAACTTCGGAAATTTATATCTCGAAAACGGTACGTCGGATTTTGATTCCGACTTCGCCGTTGGATTCGTAGCGCCGCCGCTCACCTACGGTGCGAGTTTCATCGGTTTCGGCATTCGTCCAATGTTAGTAAAAATATAAATTTTTATAATCTTTATAATAATAATTATTATATATATGTTTTAAACTGATTGAAATTTTCAGTGATTTAGCCGATTCGGCTATTCTCCTTTAATTCGGCCATATCTATTCTTTTGGAAAGCTGATTTAATTCGTCTATTGAATTTAATTCGACTATTTAATTCGGCTATATCCAAAACCAATAGCCGAATCTTATTTCCTTCCTGTTACTTTTATAAATAGTTTTACTTATTATTATTCTAATTATTATATATTATTATAAACATATTTGTATATATATATACGTAAATAGCTCTTCTTCTCTCCCGTGAAAAGAAAAACCAAAATCCTTTCTCTCCTTCCCGACCCGGCGGAGGCATCGTCTTTCCGCGAACCTTTAGATCGCCGCCACGGCGCCACCGGAGCTCCGGAGCACGAACCTTCGTCGGAGCATAGATCTGGAAAGCTCTCGCCGAGCTATTCGCGTGTGCGGTAAGTATTTCGAGTTTCGCAGATTTTTGAGGTTGGAGCCGGTAGCCCTAATTTTCTTTTTCATTCCAAAAGTTTCAAAGATCGTTCATCGAGGTATTCTAGCGGTCGATCTGCGACGAGGAGCAAGTCTGAGGCCGTTTTCTTCGAAAGGTTTGAGGCAAGTGGTGGATTCTTCCCCCTTGCCACAGTGTGGTTCATCCTTTACCGTTTTTGCTTCTATTTAATTTAAACAAAATATATTATGCATTATCTTCTGTTAAGAATCGTGTATCCGACCGTGTAGTCTCGCATCTTATCAAATTCGTCAAAATACTCGTAAGTATAGTCGCCATTTTTCCCTCTAAGGCAGGTTTGTCGATAGCGTTCCGTCGAATTCGCCGAATTCATTTCGTCGAATTCGTCGATTGTGTTCCACCGAATTCGCCGAAGTCCTCTTAAATTGATACACCAAAATTACCTTAAGCATATTCAGCATTTTGTTATAGTTAAGTTCGTCGTTATGGTTTCGCCGAATTCGCCGATAGTTTAGGATTTCGCCGACGTCGTCTTAGACCTTAGATAATGATTTTTGCCGATAGTCTTGGTAATTCGTCGATGGTATTTCGACGGATTCCCCGTAAGGTTGAGTTTCTCTCGGAATTGTTTCCGGATTTCTCTGTGGTGTCTGTTTGGATTTTTGATGAGGTGAATCTCTATCCCCAGTCGATTGATGGTTTCTTTTGGACTGTTAGTGTAGTTGGACAATAAAACCACTACCACAGTGCCTACTTTTCTCTTCCGTGGACGTGTAGGCTGCTGGTTGTGTGGGATGTAACCGCCGCCACAGTACTTTTGCGTCATGGGTGTTTTTGGGTCTGATGGTTGGTTGGAAAGAATGTCTCCGCCTCAGTACTGTTTTGTTTTGGCGGGGATAGTGATTCATTTCTTGGGTAACCCTTTACCCTTTTCCCTTGAATGTTGATGGAATGCAATTTGACCGCACTTTGTGCCAGTCATTCTTTACTCGTTGGTTGCTATACTTCTTTATTTGGCTTGCTGGTGTTTTATAGCCATCCTTGATGGGTTGGTAACCCTCTTTATCTTGATAAGATTACTCTTACCCTTTGATTATGTTGTCCTTCATGCTTTTGTGCTGAGGCATTCTTTTCTTTTGAATGCCTCAGGTTCGGACCAGTAGCAGGTTGAGCTGACCGAGTTCAGTTTCCGTCAGATTGCAGTAGTTGATTTCTTTACTCCTTTTGGGGAGGTAGACTATTGTTTTCTTTTGAGACTTGTTAGGGTTATGGGTTCGTGTCAGTTTGTTGACGCCCATAGCCTGAGTTCTTTTATGTTAGACTTTGTCTTGCTGTTTTTATGCTATTACCGTTACTTGCTATTTTATGCAATTGCTCTCTGGGAAGGTTTTATGTTAGGATGCATGGTAGTTACTTTATATACAAAACTGCAAAATTCTTCATACATGACATCTCTTTCAAAAACTGTCATTCTTCTATTTTGAAGCTCGTAAAAGAAATCCTTTTTACTTATATTAAATATAGAAGTTGCATATCATTAGAATGCTGGTTACTTCATCATGCTCATATAGGTTAAATTAAAGTAAATTATGTATTTTCCGCTGCGTAATCCTATACTTTCTTATTTATGGACTAGTTGATGCATTAAACCGAGGGACACGGTAATTGAAAACCTTAAACTTAAGTTATGTTTTAAAACATAAAGTTAATGACTTTCTAAAGAAAAGTGTGAAGTTAGAGCCGCCTGAACGTCTGCAGTTGTCCCCTGCATGACGTGGCATCATGCGGCGTATTTTCTCTTACTCAGACGTATTATTTAATACGGGGAAAATGCGGGTTGTGACAACCCCTGCATGACGTGTGAAGCCCTTCCATTTGTTTATCGCATCCTTTTTGTTTTATTTCTTTGTATTCTATTTTCTTGTATGATATTGGGTTGCTTTAGTAAATATTGTTAGGTGTAGTATTTTGCATAATAGCTCTCATTATTTTGAATCATTTTATCTTCACACTATGTGGGATTCATTTAATATTCGTTGCCGTTGGTGTGGAGATATCTCTCACGCTAGTGATAGATGACCAAAGGGAGATAATGGCCATAGAACTCAAGGCCCAATATATGGAGCACCGACTTCGTCTGGTACTCCGTATGTTGCGCGGAAGTCCTATGGCTATTCTGCCAAGCCTTTACCGTCATACTTCTTTTCGGCTTCAGCACATGCTGTGCCAAAGAAGCCCATAAGGCAGTGCTTGTTTTGTTAGAGCACGGATCATGCCTTGAAGGACTGTGCTGCCTATCTTCTCCAATTGGATGAGGATGTCGAGTCGGATATCCGGATCGTCCCGACTCCTACTTCTGACAGCACACCTTAAACATCCGGTTATGTGTCTGTGTCACCTTCACATTTTGAAGGGTATGGCGTGGACACGGTCACCGGATGTGTGGATAATCTAGGCACTAACATGACTGAGCCCATCTCCCCTGTGCATCCATCACCTTGCGTGGATTCAATTCTTTGTGAGGAATCAGCGCTTGACTTTTATCCAAGCACCCTTCCTCCCCCTGTTGTGCATACTACATTCTTCGTGGACGACATTGTTGATGATGTGTCATAAGTTGAGGCTGGCGATCTAAGTGTGCCTGCTCCTATGGAGGAGGACAACCTTCTAAGTGAAGAGGAGTTTTCCTCAGCACCGGTGGAGGAAGTCCAAGTCTTAGGCATGGCCGCTGTCGATCCCGCCGAACCTTATAGCGTTAATGACAATGCCGACATTATTTTACTTCCCCAACCTGATGGGAGTGAGACCGGGACCACTCCCCCGTTTGATGTCTCTTTAAGTTTTTCATCTCTTTTATTCCCTGACCCACCTTCTTCTTCTTCTGAGCCTTTACAGGTTGAGTTCTCACAGGTATGTCTTTTGAACCCCCTACTTTAGGCAATTTTCGAGCACGAAAATCCCTTTATTTCTATTGGATTGTAACATCCCGACTTTTATCGGGTCACTAGAACCTAGTGAGCCCAATAAAAGTATGCCCGAGCGATAGAAAATGACTCGATATAAAATTGTGTACTAGGGGACTACGATCTGACTTCCATCAGCTCTATTGGACTCGTATAATCGATACGAGTGTAATGGGAATCGTTCCATTCCAATCTGAGGTCGTTTGGAGAAAATGACCGTTTCGGGTATTATTATGCGCCACAACTAAGTCGTTGGGGTACGGCGACCAAATGTACTCCGATTTGACTTCCGTTAGACTCGTATAATCGATACGAGTGTAATGGAACTCGTTCCATTCCAATCCGAGGTTGTTTGGAGAAAACGACCGTTTTGGGTATCGTTGTGCGCCATAACTAAGTCGTTGGGGGTACGGTGACCAAATGTACTCCGATTTGACTTCCGTTAGTTCCGTTAGACTCGTATAATCGATACGAGTGTAATGGAGCTTGTTCCATTCCAATCCGAGGTCGTTTAGAGAAAACAACCTTTTTAAGTATCGTTGTGCGCCGCAACTAAGTCGTTGGGGTACGGTGACCAAATGTACTCCGATTTGACTTCCGCCAGTTCCGTTTGACTCGTGTAATCTATATGGGTTTAATGGAACTCGTTGCATTTCAATCCGAGATCATACAAAGAAAATGCCCATTTTGGATTATGCAGGCCGCCTCGGCACAACGCACGAAATACGGAGCGCACGAACTCGGAATCGGCCCCGGTGAATCTTGATGGACCCACGGGACCATGAATTACCTCACCCAATGTAGACTTTAGTCAACCCCCGCTCCCCCCCAGCTTGAAAGTTTGGAAAAAAAGGAGGATAAAAGGGGGGGAGGAGAGAGAATCTCCACCCCCAAGGGAGGAGGGCTACCCATGAGTGGGCAACCCTTAGTGTTTTGGAGGGGAGGGGGGTGGAGAAAATATTTCCCCCCACCCACCCTCCCTTTAGTCCCACATCGTGGGTAAAGGGAGGGAGGGCCCCCTCCTCCCCTATAAAAGTGCCCAAGCCCTTCCCTGAGCTCACACCAGCCCCCTCCTCCTACCCTGTCGGCCTGCCCTCCCCCTCACCTACCGGAGCTCCTCCTAGCCGAGCCGCCACCTCGCCACCATGGCCAGCCTCCCCTCAGCCTCCTGAGCCCCTACCCCACAGGTAGAACCCCTCTCCCTCCTCCATCCTACATCCATAAGGTAGCCAAACGCCCCCCCCCCCCCCCCCCCCCCCTCGCCGGAGCTCCGCCAGCCTCACCCCAAACCATGCCCAGGTTCGGGGGGGGGGGGGGGAAGAACCCCCAGCGCCGGTGGTGGCACTAGGGGAGCAGGTCCCCACTCGGGGACCCTAGCTCCGATGAGAGTAGGCGGCAGGTCCGTCGGAGGACGCGCCTCCGGCGGCACCCGCGCCGCTCTCCCCTTCCCTCCTCATTTCCAATACGGGTAAGGGCCAACCCCGGAGGCGGCTTGCGGCCCAGGCCGCCGGACCCCCGCTGGAGGATTGCCTCCTCCACGGCTCCCCAGCCAAGGGCGACAGGGTAGGCTCCCCCGACAGGTGGTGGTGGGGGGGGGGGGCAACAAGCTTGAATGGCGCATGCAGGCTGCGCTCCCGCCCCCTTCCCTTGTATTTTCCGGCATTGGCCGGCGGCGCCAAGCCTCCGGACCACCACCAGAGTGGTCGCCGTCTCCCGGCGCACTGACCGGGGGAGGCATCGGCCCCAGCCGGTCACTGCCCGACGGCGGCAGCGGCCGCCTCCCGCTGGGATAGCGGGAGCGGTCCGATCTCCACCAAGAGATCAGGCGACTCCCCTATTCTTATTTCCTGCCAACGCCTCCACTTGTGTGCCTCCCACAACGGATCCGCTATAGATCCGTTCTGGGGACCCCAGAATGGCGCGCTGTACAACGCCCTCCCAACCCCTCCTTTCCGCTATTTGCACCCCGAAATCCCTTCCCCCTTCCTCAATTTTCTGAGGGTAAATGGGGCAGTTTTGGCCTAAACACCCAACATGAAAAATATTTCCCACTCAGAGGGGCACCTCCTGTATTCTTTTGAGATTTTTAGGGGAAGTTTTGCTATTTTTAAACCCCTATACATGATTTATTTTAAAGAATTAAAAGCCCAAATGAGTTTGGAAAATTCTCAAAAAAATTATTGGCTCTAAGTTAGGGTATTTTGCAACTACTATCAAAGTTTGAAGGTGTGACCTTTCCTTCTGGTCCTTTAAAAGTCTTTTACGAGCAAAATAAATGCTCGAAAGTGAGCGAAATTAATCTGGATAAATTGGCGGACTCGCGACGCGTATTTTAGCTACGTAGTAAAATTATGCGTATCAACCTAAGGAATCAACTAAGTTAAAAGTATCGACGTGCAATTTGGGTCGCAATCGCGAGGCGACACCGCCAATTCAATTACATCAAGATATTTAAAAATATGAATCCAATGCACACGAAAATAAGGAATCTCATGAAATATAAGTAAGCTACTATGAACAGAGAAAAGATCCCTATGAACGGGGATTGAACGGAACTTCCTCCTAAGAATGGAGTCGACCTTGAATCCTCCTGTTATGGAGTGATTGGACTACTAACCCCTTTAATTTATTATGCTCTCCAGTCTTGTACTTGTTGAAACCAATACTTGGTCTCTTGAGGAGTTCGGGCCACCAAAGGAGGGGGGAAGCTAACACTTACTAATCCCTTAGAGGTGACATACCGAAGCCTCAGAACTAGACACTGACCTTTAAACTCAGTAAGGAGGACCCACCACATACTCACAAGATCTTTAGAGTGCTTCCCCTCCCAAGCCAAAGCTGAGACTGGGCACCTTGGAGAGCCTGAGAGCTAAGCCAAAGTAACATAGGGAGGAGGGAGTCTTGAGGTTGGAATCCTCTCCAAAGGTGCCCTTCAAGGTCTATTTATAGTTTTTGTTTTGTGGTCTGCTAATAGCCAAATCTCGCCTTCCACTTTTACTAAACGCAGCCCAAAATGGTCTGCCAACAGCCAAAGTCCGATGTTCGGAGGGGCTACCTGCGTACCACCAGGGGCTTCTAGGTAAAAAACCATCCTTGGACCCTTACTAGGCGAGCCATCCCCCAGGGCCTATCTCGTCGGGCCTTCCGCAAATCGGCTCACCGAGCCCACCTCGCCGTCCCTCCATGCAAACAGGGCTCACGAGATCATGTACTGGTCGAGCGCCAAATAGTTCTAAATGCACCCCACCATAGTGGGCTCGCACATCTGGCCACTCGCCCCTCTTGGCTCGCCTACTGCGTGTAGATTCCTCAGTACCTCCTAGCGAACATATGGGTTGTACACAATCCCCGCTCTTCGCAAGATTACCTTAAGCTTGCGAAGAAACATACAACCCCTGGTGTTCGTCGATCCTTTGCTGACATGGCAAGAATCTTTCGGTGGGTCCCAGGCTCAAAGCTATAAATATCGTTCTTTCTGACCAGTGCATGAACCATTCTCCCCTTTTTCTTTCCCTCGCTTCTCACCGTTGTATCCATCGAAAATGCCTCCTAGGGAAGAAGTACTGGCTTTCCTAAAAGCCTCGCAAGCGAACCTGAAGGCCAAAGCCGCCGTGATCGCCCCATATATTTCTCCGCAACCTGTCCTGCCTCCTCAGACAAAGAAGGCGAAGACCATTAGGTGGCTCACCAGGGAGGACGGGTCGTCGCCTCTGTCTCCTTCCCCCCACAATGAGTCTGCCCTGCAGGTATCTATTTCTTCTACTACTCTGCATGTTGAAGGCTTGCTTAAATGCTTTTTTTTACCTCTTTTTACTCGCAGGACCCCTCCCCTTGGAAGATGTCATCCCGGGGCAATCACCCACTAAATCTCGTGTCCCGAGTCCAGGGAGGGTCGACCCTCCTCCATTAGCGGGTAATACTGATATGCGAGCCCCGTCCTCATGACCAGGTGAGTTACCCACCTCGCTCTCATTCGTGGATCTTCGATTCCTGAGCCCGCATCTCTTCTCATGTATCCACTCCTCACGCGACTCCTGCGAGGAGGACCCCTAACCAAGAGGGTTCGCCGACTCCTCTTCAGACGACCATCCTCACCCCGGGGTTCGGCGTTTTGGGCGAACGGAGTCCCGGTGGGTCATTGCTCGCCAACGCCTGGGTCGTGGGGAATGTGCCGCACCCCCTGGCCTAGGGAAATCCCTCACTCCTTCCTTTGTCAACGCCTTCCAGGGTCAGCTGGGTTCTTCTCGCCGGCGACCTGGTATAGCTTTGATCCCGCCTTGCTTCTTGTTAGCTACAATCCGCTCCCATTGTTGACTTTTTTTCTCGCAGGTGTCCCCGCTATTCCACTTCCTGAGTGAGAACACGGAGAGGAGGAGATGCCGCCTCCCCCCTCGCTAGGCCAGATCGCCAACTTCTTGGGGGGGGGGGGGGGCCCAGTGACCCAGCACAGATGAAGAGGCGCGTCACCGATTTCTTCCAGAAGCATACCCTCATTTTGCTGGATATGAACTACAAATGCGAGGAGGATAGGGTGGTCAACGAAGAGAGGTTTGCCGCCCTAGAGGAAGAGATCGCGCAACTCCTTGCAAAAATGAGGCGAGTCGCCCGCGCAGAGGTCTCCTCGCCTGGGGTGCACTTCGCGAGGATAGATGATCAAGTGCGCCTGACACAGCGCGAGGTCTAGTCGGCTCGCGAATATAATTATCCGATGGTGCCTCCGCACGTGGGGGTGCGAGGTCGCGGCTGATGGAAATGACACGGCCGTTGAACTCCCCTTGCCTCGCCACGTCACTTTTTCCGTCTGTTTGTGAACAATTTATAGATGTAATATTTTCCCTTCCCTACTTGCTACCGAACTCTCGTACTCGCCCCTCAGTTGGGCTGCGATATAAAGACTTTATGCCGCGCTCTGCGGCTCGCTTTCGTTTATTGTGCTTATGTGCGCTTATTTCTTTTTTTACTCACAAACTTGCTTACTCGTGCTCGCAAATCGCCTCTCTATTGTGCTCGCACCTTTGCCTTGATTTTTTCTTCTTGTAGCTACCTCTGCCGAGTTCTAGGTAGAAGATGTCTCCTGCTTGGTTCGCCCGTCGCTATTCAAGGATGATGGGATATTCCGAGCCTGCCTGGAATGGATGGAGACTTGGAAGCTGAAGGGTCACAACACGGTTTTTTCCCTAACCGCACCCTGCGACGCTTCGAATTCTCCCCATTCTCTTTTTATTATAAATAGTCGACGTATCTCCTTCCAACTACCGCATTTACTACTCTCATCTTCTCATCTTCAAAGCTCTCTCGCAAGTTCTCGCTCGCGCTCACGGCTTTCGCTCTCTCTTCTTACACCCGCCATGGTCACCGACGGAGATTCTGAGGGGCGAGCCAAGTGTGCCTTCGCCTACCGCGACCACTCCTTCTTCTGCGCCAACCTCATTGACGAGGAGTTCCTTTCCACCGTAGACAAACATATCCCTTTGGGATTTGTGGCTCGCCGCCCATGGAGCAACGCTTCTATCAATGAGGCGAACACGGACGAGCTCGCCATCCCCATCGCCCATTTTGATAATGGGCTGCGACTTCCCCTCTGGCCGGAAGTGCGCCAGGTACCTTTATTTTGTCTAATTTTCCCTTTTCGCACTCGCAAACATTCTGATGATTTATGGCCAAAACTTGCAGATACTCAAGTACTATGGCATCCTGCCAAGTCAGCTGACCCCGAATGCGATAGCCGTGATGGTCGCATTCGCGAGCTATCTGCGAGCAGAGCGGATTGAGTTCAGCTTCCTTGTCTTCCGCAAGGTCTTTTCCTTCCACGCCTATAAATACGGAACCACATACTTCGCAAGCCAACACGTCACCGTCTACGAGATGGTGAACAAAAGCCACTACTGGCACCAGAAATATGTCCTCATCAAGGGGCCTTTTGGGAACATTCCCTTATCCCCCCTCCAGCGAGACGACGCAACTTACCCCCCCACCCCCCACCCCCCCCCCCCCCCCCCCGCTTCGCTCGCCGGTGATGACACCAAGCTCTTCCAATACTTCAGTGGGAAGAACTTCGAGGTCGCCTACCTCCGCTAGAAGGTGGACTCGCTGCCTCCGGTGCCCCAATGGGAAGGTTCGGCTCACTCTCGGCCCTTCTCGAGATTTTTCTATTTCTGTGACTGACTCTTGTCACTTCTACATTGCTTGCAGGAGAGCGGGAAGTTCCACTCCACCCTCCATATGCGAGAACCACCATCCTCATGGTTAGCTCGCTTCCTGAGGCGGCCGTCGAGGCGTGCCAAGCCCCTTCCGTCTCGGCATCAAGCAGTAAGCGGCTACCCTCTGCGGGCCAGCCTTCTGAGCCATCCTCCTTGAGAAAGAAATCCAAGAGGTCCCCTGCAAGGAGCAAGGGAAAAAAATCTCGTGGTCGATCTAAGCGAGCCGGAGGACTCGCCCCCCTCGCCCGTGAGTCAGAAAGATGCTGAGGGAAGCCGTGCCAACGGGGATGCTCCGGGCGGGCTGATGCGATAATTTCGGCAAGTGCACCGGTCGCGCAAGTAATAATAATGGGGAAAATCCCCGAGTGTCGGTCTCTTGAGGAACACAGTAAGGTGGAGTTAGGTTTCGAGGAAGGACTTGAGATTGAAGTCCTTAACGTGGATGGAATGCGGAGGAGTTGGGTTGGCTTTTGGAAAAAAAAAAACAAAATAAAAGCTAACAACTACTCCTATGCAATGCCGCTATGCAAAGCTTCGCTTGGCGGGATGGAGACTAGGCAGGCCTTGAGCGCGCTGCGTCGAAAGGGCGGCTGGACGAGTAGGCAAACAGATCGAACTATGCAGGCCTTGAGCGCGCTGCTTCGTTAGGCGGGATGGAATACGGGCCGCGATGCCACGCTTCGGTAGGCGGATGAGCGAGTGGGCTAGCGGAATGAGAGTCGCAAGCACCTCTTCGATAAGCACGCCACTAGCAATTGCTAGTGCGGCACCGGACACGGTGGTGGGATGGAAAATGGAATGGAGCGCACCTCAATGACACAAATGAACAAAATAATTTCATAAACATGAAATAAGCAACATTAGGCATGATTCATAGTGTTCATCATCAAGATAAAGAGAATACATCACACATAACCACAAAAATAGAGGAAAAAGGCAAGAGATACGACCGAATCTGGAGTCTCGTAGTAGATTTACGGTAGGAAGCACCGGGTTGTCAATCCGCGTCCTAGCTCGGTCCCAACTGCGTCCGGGGTAGAAGAGGGCTGTCACACCTCCCAATGGACCCGTCTTCTCCAGCGATTTACAATCCGGCCACGTCTATTGCGGAGAACCTCTTCCTTGGCGGTCAAAGTGAGTGTAGGAACCCTTCCTTTAAGCCTTTGGATGATGGAGGAGGCCTAGGGGGTGAAAATCCCCTGAAAACGGCGAAAACGGCGGACTGAACGGAGCAGAGTCGCGTAATCCCGACCTAATTCGCGAACAGGTCAATAAATAGGCGCTGGATTAAACACTGCGCACGATCATTGGCGCACGACCAGTGGTCGTGCGCACTGGAATCCTGCGATCGTGCGCACTGCCTGGACAGAACCTGCAAGAGATGAAATTATAAAATAAAATGCTCGCACGACCAGTGGCGCACGACCGTTGATCGTGCGCACTAGCGTCGGTGGTCGTGCGCAATAGGTGAGACAGAACTCATAAAATTACTATTAAGTGCGCACGGACAGTGGCACACGACCGGTGGTCGTGCGCACTGGAGTTGATGGTCGTGCGCACTGCACCAGACAGAACTCGTAAAAAGGGGTTAAGTGCGCACGATCAGTGGCGCACGACCGGTGGTCGTGCGCACTAGAACAAGTGATCGTGCGCAGTGTTCCTGTGCAGAATTGCACCGGAAACACTTGCACGCCTCCTATTTCAGCACAAACACAGATCTAGCCACCGAAAGTGGCACTTAACAACATATGAGTACTATGAAAGGAAATAAACACGAAAACACACCAAAGTGGGCCAAAATGTGCACCTAGCATGGGTTAACAGATAGAGAACAAATATGAGTGATTATGGAACTAAAATGTAGTGCATTTACTCAAATACCGGCCCAGATGAGTCCATAAATGTGTATATAAATGGGACTCATCACACCCCCAGACTTACCTGTTTGCGCGTCCCGAGCAAACCATCTCTTACGCGGACAAGAAAAACATAAGTTGGAATAGAAATTATCAAGCGGAGTACCATGCGAAGTCGCATGCTCATGTGCGTAGAAATACAGTAGATAAAATTTCTAATTATACATATTAGTTTAAAATTTTCTAGGAGCGTATTTATATATTACGTTTACTCAAAAAGTGAATCACGGTGAATCATAAGGTTGTACATAGAAAGAAAGTAGACTGAACGCTAAGGCGAGCATTGCCAAAGATCGGGGCTCGAGACAACTCCATTGAAATCCATCAATGTCGGTGGCCATAAGCTTGCCCGTTCGCACTCTCTCCACGGCACTGGTTTGACTCAAATGCGTGAATCAATAGGACTTTAGGTTTTAAATGGGGCTTGGGTTTAGGTGAGGTATACAATGATAAAGACGATGGCTCAAATACTAAACCCAAATGAGCTAGTGCAGAAATTCTCCTCATTCACCACACAAATACGCGGGTACACCACACCCCCAGACTTGGATTTGACTACATGGGTGTGTGCACCGCCTACTCCCAAACATAAATCTCTACATAAAGATTTTCAATTAAACACTCTTTCTCTTTCATTTCTTTTTAACTTCTTTTCTTTTTCTCATTTTTTTTCTTTTCTTTTCTTATCATTTTCAGCAAATAAACAATAAGACACATCCACATCTTCACAAACATATCACCACATCAACAACCCAACACATGAAAATAATAAACAGCTAAAGCTCAGATTTGGGTGTGCGACTAGGATTGGCTTTTGGGCTTTGGTGAAATAAAAAGTGGGGTTGAATCAAAGAAAGGGTAGGCACAACTGGGCTAACGAGGATAAAGTGATAGGAGTGGGCACAAAGGCTCAATCGGGCCAAAATGATGGCCTATATCACATTCACGCAATTGACTAACCGTATACCCATGCTTCAAGAATCGCTTGGGGCAAGTTCTAGCCACCGAGAAAGATAATCCATCCTCCCGACTCGGGCAATACGAGACTAACGAACGTCTACACACATTCCTATGCTACCGTTTGATTCACACCGGATTCACCAAATTTTGAGTAAAGTAAACAATATTTACGCTAATAGAAAAATATAAGCTAAAAGCATAAAAAGAAATTGAATCTACACGAATTTCTAAATGAGACATGAGCACTCGACTAGGAGCACTACAGGAGTCAACATTTTACTCTGCCTCATAATCCTAAGCCAGCACAATGATTTTCCAAATCACACAAAAAGACAAATTCAACTCACGACGTGCCAACGGCTAAGCGCGCGCTAAAGTGGGTGCTGTGGTGTGCAATAAAAATAAACAAAATATTTTAAATGAAATCTTCTAGTATGCAGTGCAATAGTGCACGTGAGCGGGTAAACAAAACTACTCTCCCCCAGACTTAAGCTAAACAATCTGCATAACATATGACAAGAAAATCAAAATAGGGCTAAGGGAAGAGAGTACCCAATGCTCAGCAAGTGAGCATGCCAGAAGATTGGCGTTTAAACCTAGACTAAGATGCAGCATCCGCCATCCAGAAGAAGATACCTGCAGGGGTCAGCTCCGCAAAAACAAAAGAAACAGAAAAAGATAAACTACAATAAACTACAGCTAACTAAACAGGATGGATTAAAATAAAATGCATGAAAAGTAAGATAACTACTGGGGTTATTGTCATCCCAGCACGACTTATTTAAAAACATGAAGGTTCTAACTAATGGGCCTATGGAAGGAGAAGTGGACAGGTAACTGGCCTAATATCCGTGTCGGTAGCGGGTACCGATACGGTGATAGAACAACCACCCCTCTACCTAAATATAGATACCTGCTCCTCACAGGTAGAGGGTAGAGAATGTAAGAAAAGGAGGAGGCCTGGTCCTCACTCATCTCACAAAACACATCCTTGCCTAGCAAGGTGTCGTCAACAGGGAGGCAGCAGGGGGAAAAGGCAATGAGTGGAGCTTCCTCTACGGAGGGGGAATAAACCTCCTCACATGAGAGGATGCTCTCATCATTGACTTGAGCAAAAAGCTCCAAGTCCTCCTGGGATACCTGTGAAGACTCAACCTGCACAGGCTCGGATGAAGAAGGGGGATCAAGAAATAAACAAGGCGAAGAACATAAATAATCAGAAATCGAGGGAGTGGTCCCGGTCTCACTCCCATCAGGTTGGGGAAGTAAAATAATGTTAGCATTGTCATCAATGCTACAAGAGTCGGCGGGATCAACGGTGGCCAGGCTTAGGATTTGGACTTCCTCCACCGGTGCTGAGGAAAACTCCTCTTCACCTAGAAGGTTGTCCTCCTCCATAGGAATAGGCACAACACTAAGATCAACAACCTCCTCATGCGACACATCATCAACAATGTCGTCAGAAACAAATGTAGTATGCACAACAGGGGAAAGAATCGAATCCACTAGAAGTGGTGGAGGCACATGGAGAATCTGCTCAGCGGTGTCGGTGCATAGATCAGCCGCACATCCGGTGGCCGTATCCATGCCATACCCTTCAAAATGTGAAGGTGACAAAGACACATAGCCGGATGTTGAAGGTGTGCCGCCAGAGTTAGGAGTTGGGACGATCCGGATATCCGGCTCGTCATCCTCGTCCAATTGGCGAAGATACTCGGCACAGTCCTTCAAGACATGATCAGTGCTCCGACAAAACCGGCACTGCCTAGCAGGCTTCTTTGGCACATCGAGTGCTGAAGCCGAAAAGAAGTACGACGGTAAAGGCTCAGCAGAGTAGCCATAAGACTTACGCGCACCATATGGAGTACCAGACGAAGTCGGTGCTCCATATGCGGGGCTATAAGAATTATGCCTACTATTCTCCGTAGGGCATTCATCACTAGAGTGGGAGGTATCTCTACACCAACGGCAACGGAAATTTAGATGTGCCCACATAATGTGAAGATAATACGATTCTCAAAACTAAGAACACTATTGTGCGAAATACTATACCTAACAAAATTTTACTAAAGCAACCTACTATAAAACAAGAAAATGGACTAAAAAGAACAGAAATAAAAATAAAAGAAAATGCAATTTACAAAAGGAAGGGCTTTTCTCTCAGGTTCTCCCTCTCAAGAAAACTCACACGACTGTGTTCCCCGGCAACGGCGCCAAAAACTTGATGCGATAATTTCGGCAAGTGCACCGGTCGCGCAAGTAATAATAATGGGGAAAATCCCCGAGTGTCGGTCTCTTGAGGAACACAGTAAGGTGGAGTTAGGTTTCGAGGAAGGACTTGAGATTGAAGTCCTTAACGTGGATGGAATGCGGAGGAGTTGGGTTGGCTTTTGGAAAAAAAAAACAAAATAAAAGCTAACAACTACTCCTATGCAATGCCGCTATGCAAAGCTTCGCTTGGCGGGATGGAGACTAGGCAGGCCTTGAGCGCGCTGCGTCGAAAGGGCGGCTGGACGAGTAGGCAAACGGATCGAACTATGCAGGCCTTGAGCGCGCTGCTTCGTTAGGCGGGATGGAATACGGGCCGCGATGCCACGCTTCGGTAGGCGGATGAGCGAGTGGGCTAGCGGAATGAGGGTCGCAAGCACCTCTTCGATAAGCACGCCACTAGCAATTGCTAGTGCGGCACCGGACACGGTGGTGGGATGGAAAATGGAATGGAGCGCACCTCAATGACACAAATGAACAAAATAATTTCATAAACATGAAATAAGCAACATTAGGCATGATTCATAGTGTTCATCATCAAGATAAAGAGAATACATCACACATAACCACAAAAATAGAGGAAAAAGGCAAGAGATACGACCGAATCTGGAGTCTCGTAGTAGATTTACGGTAGGAAGCACCGGGTTGTCAATCCGCGTCCTAGCTCGGTCCCAACTGCGTCCGGGGTAGAAGAGGGCTGTCACACCTCCCAATGGACCCGTCTTCTCCAGCGATTTACAATCCGGCCACGTCTATTGCGGAGAACCTCTTCCTTGGCGGTCAAAGTGAGTGTAGGAACCCTTCCTTTAAGCCTTTGGATGATGGAGGAGGCCTAGGGGGTGAAAATCCCCTGAAAACGGCGAAAACGGCGGACTGAACGGAGCAGAGTTGCGTAATCCCGACCTAATTCGCGAACAGGTCAATAAATAGGCGCTGGATTAAACACTGCGCACGATCATTGGCGCACGACCAGTGGTCGTGCGCACTGGAATCCTGCGATCGTGCGCACTGCCTGGACAGAACCTGCAAGAGATGAAATTATAAAATAAAATGCTCGCACGACCGTTGATCGTGCGCACTAGCGTCGGTGGTCGTGCGCAATAGGTGAGACAGAACTCATAAAATTACGATTAAGTGCGCACGGACAGTGGCACACGACCGGTGGTCGTGCGCACTGGAGTTGATGGTCGTGCGCACTGCACCAGACAGAACTCGTAAAAAGGGGTTAAGTGCGCACGATCAGTGGCGCACGACCGGTGGTCGTGCGCACTAGAACAAGTGATCGTGCGCAGTGTTCCTGTGCAGAATTGCACCGGAAACACTTGCACGCCTCCTATTTCAGCACAAACACAGATCTAGCCACCGAAAGTGGCACTTAACAACATATGAGTACTATGAAAGGAAATAAACACGAAAACACACCAAAGTGGGCCAAAATGTGCACCTAGCATGGGTTAACAGATAGAGAACAAATATGAGTGATTATGGAACTAAAATGTAGTGCATTTACTCAAATACCGGCCCAGATGAGTCCATAAATGTGTATATAAATGGGACTCATCACGGGCCCAACCCACAGGGCCACAAAAATTTTGGTCATGGCGCGAGAATCCCGGTTGTGAATGGCGAGCCACTACTGGAGTGGGCCTCTGATTGCAACAGGATCTCGCTCTCCTCACTCCACCCCACCTGGGTGGAGGGCGGCCCGATTGGAGGCGAGGCCTTCACCCTCGCCTTCACACTATATGGGCGCTCGACGCTGTCAACCTCGCTACCTTGAAACATAGGCCTCTCATTTATGAGGCCATGCGAGCTCAATTTCGTGCTCTGGAGCTCTCCCACATGGTGGGTCGGCGGTACCTCACCGCAGACCGGGAGTCCAGGTGGCTCAACCGCGAGCTCGAGGAGGCCAAGAATGAGGTAGCGAGCCTCAAAGAGAAAGAGGTCGTGCTCGAGGGTCTCCTCTCCATCCTCCAAGGGGGATGGTAAGTGCTTGTGCGAGCACTCTATTCTACTCTCCGCATATTACTCAACCGAACTCATTTTATTCCCTTTTGCAGGATGCAGAAGCTGCGAGCCAGCTCATCGCGCGGGATGCCGCGCTGGAGGCAGAAAACTTAATGCTGAAGGCTCAGGCTCGCGTGCTAACCAGGGCTCTACCGCAGGCGCTAGCGCGGAGTTCTATAAATTGGAGCTTTGTTTCTCGTTTTGGCTAATCATCCTAGAGAGAGGTCTTGTGCCAAGTTCCAAAGTTGTTACTCTACCGAATTCTCATCTCCCACTCAAAGCCAAAGAAGAATTCTGGAGAAGCAAGCCATCACGCTGCATCCGAAGAACGATCGCATCAACCTCACTTGAGCCCCAACGGTCCTTCATCATCAACTCCAGAAAATCTCATAGAGGGAGTCTTTATTTGTATTATTTCATTTCATTGTATTTTCGAAGTGAAATCGCCTTGTGTTTGGCAACTAGGTCCTTGCGCGGCTTAGGGGGAATTCGCCGCGTGTGTTGGCGACTAGGTCTAGGTGATTAGATCTAGGGGGTGCTCTGTAACACCCCAAAAATCGTAGTTCAGCGAAGTAGGCGGAGTGGTGGTACTGCGCTTGAAGCAGGCTAAATTTTCCCTGTATGCTCTTAGCGCACGATCAGTGGCCTCTTCGCGCATGACCAGTGATCGTGCGCCGTTGATCGTGCGTTAATTCAGAAGAATCGGAGTTCTGTCTCGGACAGTGCGCACGACCATTTACCCTCTTCGCGCACGACCAGCGATCGTGCTCCAATGATCGTGCGTTAATTCAGAAGAATTGGAGTTCTGTCTCGGACAGTGCGCACGACCATTTACCCTCTTCGCGCACGACCACTGACCGTGCGCCAGTGATCGTGCGCCCTGTTAATTCTGTTCCGCGTTTTTGAGCGGAGAAGGAGATCGGTCCGTCCAAATCTTTTGGAAATTGATCCAACGGCTAGGATTAGATGCTGGAGGTCTTTAGGGCTGATGAGAGGGGTTTAATCCTCATTCTTTTGAGGTGTTTCTCTCTCCTAGGCTAGAGGAAGAAGAAGGAGGCAAGGAAGAAGAAGAGGAGATTCAGCTCCGTTTCGCGAGCCGTTTCCAGATTTGGAGAGTGCAGCCCGGTGCGGTCCTTTCCCTCCGTGTGAAATCTCGGATCCATGGCTAAGAAGAACGCTCCTAGGGTAACGATTCTTCCTCCCTATCTTTGGACTTGTATTCGTCCTCTCTTTCATTTCTCTATGCTTGCATGAGGAGTCCCTTCACCAAATGGGTGAAGTGTAGGATTTCCTCAAGTTCTTCGGAACTCCGGGTAGATTGTGTCCGTCCCCGGCATATTGCATGTAGAAAATCCAGTAGTCGTGCGGATTTAGGCATTGTGTGTGAAGCCTATTCGTGGCCGTGAGCCCGAATCGGTGATGCTTGAATTGCGACGTTGCATTTAGGTTAGGCCTAGAATGCGTGCCGGAGAATGACTCCGTTAAATCATCTATAGTATTGCGGGAATTAAGTGTAGGCGTCTTGTGAAGATCCTAATGAAAGCCCCATGCTTTGAGATTGGATGAAGGCAAACCTTCACCAAGAAATTGATGCGGAGCGCTTTGTACCTCTTTTTTGGTTACGTGTAAAGCCTATGTCCTTGTGAAGGCTTGGGTGTTGTAACCTATGTTTTGTGTAGCACTAGCAAGTGCTAAACCCTAACGGGCCGAGGTGATGTCATACCCGCATCGTATGTGTGAACTCGACGATGAGAGCTCGGGAATTGACTGAACTGAACCCGTTTCCATGCGTGGCGGTAGGGGGATGTTATCTCTTGTAAATCTGAGCGATCGTGGGAGAGGTTGTGGAAGGCGTCTCGCCTAGACCGACCAAAAGCTCTTTTTCCATCTAAAGTTTCCGGACTCATGATGGTGTTGGTGCTCGGGTTGAAGTACCTTTGATCCATGCCTTGTGAGCATGGAGCGTGCGGTTGTGTGTACCCACGTTTGTGATAGATTGATGTTATGATTAGCCTCATGCGATTGCTTAGATGGTTGTGGGGAACCTTTGGGTGAACCCAACCAACATCATGTGCATACCTAGGTTCCCTTCTTTTGATGCTCAACCTAGAAGATTGATTGTGCTTGAAACCTCACCTTGTGTAGTTGCATTTTCTTTATATTAGTACTTGTGCTAGTATAGTTTGCTTGCAGGGTAGAAGCTCCGCCACCCCGGGAAAGGGGTGGGGTCGTTTTAATTTGGTCAGCTTTGCTGACCGTTACCTTGTTTGCCACCGCTTGGTGGAATGTTCTTATGCAGGTGCAGGTGAGCCTAGCGGGAAATAGCGGGCGATGACCCTTTGCTGAGTTGGCCCTCGAAGGCTAGCCTCTATTCTGCTTTCCTTGTATTGCCGGCCTGCGTGCCGATGTATGTTTTTGAGTTATAGTACATTTGGTGAATGTAAGGCCTTAAGGCCATAACTCTTTATTATAGTTTCATTCCTATGATAGTGGACAGTTCTAATTGAAATGGTTTAATCAAATGCTTCCGCTTACGTTTTGTACTCTCGTATAGTTGTATTACTTTCTGTTTATCACCTTTTAACTCCTAGCTAGTGTGGTTTGTATGGCGTGGGGTCCCGGTTGGACCTGCTGTTATACTTTTTGTACAGGCAGGGTGTTACAATTTGGTATCGGTCTTAAGGCGTCGATCCGTAGTTTAGCGAATTCGGGACTAATTGCTTTTAAGGGGTTGTGCGCACGGGTTGTGCATTTACCTAAAACGACAAAAACTAATAAGAAAGTCCACTTAGGAATGGAAAAACATACTTGTTTGCGGAACCTGAGCGTTACATGATTGATGTTTGCTATGTTTTCGGTCACTAAATTGTGCCTTGCATGATTATAGGTGACTAGTAGTGCTGCGGGGCAGTCTCCACCCCGTTACACCGCTGAAAATAGTGGGTCGTCTGAGGTGCCAGCGACCACTCCTTCGTCTGAGATGATCAAGTTAGTAGCTGAAGCGGTCTTCGCGATGATCAACACTCAGTCTGGGAGGCTTGCACAGCCTACTACTCCGACTCTAGATGTGGCCCCTGTAACTATTGCTGCAGTGGAACCTGTGGTAGAGCTGAGGGTGGAACGTCGAGTTGCACAAGTAGTTGTGGGGCGAGCGCGTGACCAGCAATTAAAGTACTTTCTGAGTCTCAACCCTCCATCCTTCGCGGGGACGGAATCCCCTGGGAGAGCTGCTGAGTGGTTGTCAGAAATAAAGAGGACTTTAATGTCAATGCTTATAAGCAAAGATATGTTGGTAACCTTAACCACCTTCCTACTTATAAGAGAAGCAAGACTTTGGTGGGAAGAAGAGTGGGTGCACAAGTTTGGTGGGAGACAACTTACCGAAATCTCTTGGGAAAACTTCCATGAGTCATTCCTTCTAAGGTACATGCTCTCAACAGAGCATTTGGCACTACAGAACCAGTGTTTACACCTGGAGCAGGGAGCACACTCCGTGGATGAGAACCTTAATGAGTTCATCAGTCGGGGCCGTTATGAGAGGTCTATGTGGGAAGATGAGGAAACCAATGTCAACAAGTTCTACAATGGTCTGCGTGATGACCTAAGATTAATGCTTGTGGGTCCAATGTTACTTGGCTTCAACGTCTTAGTGAAAGCAGCAAAATCTCTGGAAATGGAAATGAAGAGTATGCCTGATAAGTAGTTTGTAGTCATAATATTTTAGGTTGGTTTAGTATAAATTTCCCTAGTTTTAATTATATTTTCTTTATATTTTATGTTTGTTATGTTATGTTGTTATTTTATGTTGTCATGTTGTGTTATGTTTGTTATTTTATGTTTATTATTGTTATTTTATGTTTATTGTTGTTATTGTATGTGTGTTATTTTATATTGTTGTAATGTATGTTTGTTATATTTTATGTTATAATTTATGTTGTTATTTTATGATCTAATGTTTGTTATATTTTAATTATGTCAGGTCATTATTTCATGTTGTCACTTTGTTTTAATTTCTCATAAAACTAACGTTTTAATTTTATTTTATTTTGTAGGAATGTTGTCGCCGCCACCTTTGCATGGAGTCATTGTGTTTGCCGTCGTGTGCCCGTCCATGCCGCCATCGTCGCTGCAACGCCATCGTCGCACCATCAATATTCATGCCGCAACGCCATGCTCGCCGCAATGCCACGTCCACGCCATTGCCACCACCTTTGCATGTCGCCGCAACGCCACGCCATCGTCGCCATTTATTTCATGCAAGCAGCCCGCCACCTTTTATTAATAATTATGCATGCATTTTATTAATAATTATGCATGCATTTTATTAATCTCATGTCATATTAACTTCTCCTATTATTATTATATGAAATCAATTTCATTTCCCCATATGTAACCAGTTTTATAATCATTTCATGCATGCTCATTCATCATGGCCGTACCTCTCCCTACCATCCTCCCTCTCTCTCCATTTAATTATATATTCATGCATTTCTCTCCCCACACTTACTTGGCCGAAATTTCCCCTCCTCTCTCCTCTTTTTCTTTATTAAAAACTTTTCTCTCTCATCCATGCATGCATGGCTATCTCTCTCCCCTTTTCTCTCTCTCCTTTTAATTTCTTTTCTCTTCTTTTATTCTCATTCATCTCCTCTTATTTCTTCTCTCTCCTTCTATTTTAATTCTCATTCATCCCCCCTTCTTCCCTTTTAATATTCTATTTTATTTTATTTCTCTTTAAATTAACATGCATGCATGAACCTCCATTCTCTCTCCTCCTCTTTATCTCTCTCAATAAACACCATTCATGCATCTTTCTTCTATCTAGAAACTTCCCCTTCACCTATATAAATATGACCTCACTCTCCAAGCTTTCTCTTCTCTCTTGCTCTACCCCTTTTGGGTAGAGATGTTTCTATTTTCTTTTCGTTGTAGATTTTAGTTTGTTTATTTTTATGTAATTTCTTTTCATGCAATGTTAATTAGATTTTGTTTTTAGCAAATTTCTTTCTTCCTTCATGTACTCTTTTTATTTTATTGAAGTAGTATAATATGTAGACCTTGGATATTGCAAATTTTGGAATGAAATAAAAATCTCTCTCTCTTATATTCGTTCTTTTCAACCTTCGATTTATTCGTGATTAATATCGGGTTCATATGTCGATGTGTGAACTTTCGTATCTGATTTCGTATTCTAGTTAGCCGAGAGGCTCATGCGTATGAATAGATCGCTCACGAATAAAAAGAGTTGCTCGCAACCCTCGAGAGAGGATGACGAAAATCTTCTGGATAGGAGTCAAATCCTATAGCGGGATTCACCTCGTTAAAGTGAGTTTTACGGGTTTCGATTAGAACGAGAGTTCGGTCGATCAACCTAATCTCAGGTGGACGTAACCCTCGAGAGAGGTGCGTTCATAATTCGGGAATCTCCACGGTCAAGGATCAGATTAGACGTTTATAAGCTATCATTATTATTTCATTTCGAAGTTTGTTTTATTCAAGTTTAGATTTCTTATTTCGCATTTTCATTTTAATCATAAAATTATCGTAAATCTTTCATCGATAAAATAATAGTTAGTTTTCTCGAAGTAGGAGTACTCGACAGACCCGTGTTTTAATACGACCTTGATATATTTTATATCCTATGCTATATTTCGATAGGTACACTTGCCTTAATCGAGTATAGATTGGAGAACACAAATTTCTCTATCAAGTTTTTGGCGCCGTTGCCGGGGATTATTTTGTCGATATTTTGAAAAGTGCGAACGCTGTTACTTTTATCATTTTGTTTTTTTTCTCTCCCCCTCCCTCACCCAAAAAAAAAATTTTGTTATAATTAAATTCTTGGAAAGGACGTTTTGGGCTTGAATTCCCATCACAGCCTCTAGTACCGTTGCAAACCCCTCACATGGCAGATCTCGGGAAGTCCAAGACTAATTAAAACGAAAAAAATCTCTTTTCAATTTATTTTTGTTTAAAAATAAAAAAAAAATTCAAAAAAAAAATTACAAAAATATTTCCGTGTGGTTGTTGT
Source organism: Dactylorhiza incarnata (assembly GCA_033032865.1). Classification (NCBI taxonomy): domain Eukaryota; kingdom Viridiplantae; phylum Streptophyta; class Magnoliopsida; order Asparagales; family Orchidaceae; genus Dactylorhiza; species Dactylorhiza incarnata. Next base: position 28,927 of record JAWHQI010001343.1, on the reverse strand, counting down.
GTCCTTGTTTTGTGTTTTGTTCTTTTGTGTCTTTATGGTTGTTGTATCTTTGTTTTGTGTTTAGTTTTGTTTTTTTTTGTTCTAACATGTTTTTCAGGTGTTCGTCGTGGTCGCTCCGTCTCCAAATCAGGGACGTGTTCTTTTCCCTTCTTCTTTTCTTCTTGTCTTTTCATTTCTTCATACTTACTATTCAACATTGGGGACAATGTTGAACTTTAAGCATGGGGGAGTGTTTTCCCTTTCTGTTTAAGTCTTTCAAAGAAAAATAAAAATAAAAATAAATTTAGCTTTATCAAAAATCCAAAAAAAAAAATTGAAAAATGCAAAACCCAAAAAATTAGAAAAATAAAAAATTCCAAAAAAGATCATATTTCAAAATCCAAAAAAATTGAAAAATCTCAAAAAATCCAAAAATATAATAAACCCCATTGCTTAGTCTTTTTGTTGTTTTTAGAAATAAAGTTTAAGTCTGGTTATAAGCAGTTTTATTATTTTTGATTTGCTAATCTTTTATTTCATCATATTTAGTTAAATCTAATATTTAGTGATTTAGTTTTAAGAAATATCTGATGATTTTAATTTGATTAGAGTAATTTATGTAGCATCATTTTCTCTTATTTTTTTAAGTAGTTTCAATTTTGTAGTAGTTTTGCTAAACAACTTTGGATTCTAGTTATTTCTACCTCAAGCTTTTAGATTCTTAGGAAATTTCAATCTACTAGTGTTGCTCTCTAGTATTTTAGTTTATTTTCTAAAAAAAAAAATTTGTTTAACCTCTTATCCTTACCCCAATTCTCCTTTTTCTTTTTTTATTGTTAGATCATATGTCATGGGAATAAGGAGATGTTAGTTCTTTATTCTCTGATAAACATATGCAACCCAAAAATGAAGAGAGGAATTAAAAGTTCATATATGTCGTGGGAAGTGATAGGATGTTAGTCTATCATTTTCTGGTATTACATATATATTTTATTTAAAAAATTTAGTGGGGTGTGAAAAAAAAAATATTGATGATCACCTCCAATCAAAGACCTCTTCATGTTTATTTCCTTCCCAAACCTCTTAGCCAATATCATTGTCTAGATTTTAAAGTAAAATATTGGGAGAGCATAAGTAGTAGGTTGCATTTTTTCCTTAAGTTTCTTGTAAGTTATGGTTTTTATAATTTCAATCTAACCTTGTTTGCATTTTACTCAATCTTGAACGCTAGTTAATTTATTAGAGAAGTTTTGGCTAAATATTTCTCTCTTTTCATTTTAATTTCATAATTTAGGACTTAATTCTTAAATCCCTGAATTTTATTTTTGGCTAGATTATGGTGCAAGTAAATTTTTAGTTTAATTGAAAATTTTATAATTATCTTATAAATTTTTCTCATCTTTTGCTCTGGAATAGCAAAAGCCTAAGCATGGGGGAGTTTGATAAGTAGTTTTTAGTCATAATATTTTAGGTTAGTTTAATATAAATTTCCCTAGTTTTAATTATATTTTCTTTATATTTTATGTTTGTTATGTTATGTTGTTATTTTATGTTGTCATGTTGTGTTATGTTTGTTATTTTATGTTTATTATTGTTATTTTATGTTTATTGTTGTTATTGTTTGTGTGTTATTTTATATTGTTGTAATGTATGTTTGTTATATTTTATGTTATAATTTATGTTGTTATTTTATGATCTAATGTTTGTTATATTTTAATTATGTCATGTAATGTTATTATTTCATGTTGTCACTTTGTTTTAATTTCTCATAAATCTAACGTTTTAATTTTATTTTATTTTGTAGGAATGTTGTCGCCGCCACCTTTGCATGGAGTCATTGTGTTCGCCGTCGTGTGCCCGTCCATGCCGCCATCGTCGCTACAACGCCATCGTCGTGCCATCAATATTCATGCCGCAACGCCACGTCCACGCCATCGCCACCACCTTTGCATGTCGCCGCAACGCCACGCCATCGTCGCCATTTATTTCATGCAAGCAGCCCGCCACCTTTTATTAATAATTATGCATGCATTTTATTAATCTCATGTCATATTAACTTCTCCTATTATTATTATATGAAATCAATTTCATTTCCCCAAATGTAACCAGTTTTATAATCATTTCATGCATGCTCATTCATCTTGGTCGTACCTCTCCCTACCATCCTCCCTCTCTCTCCATTTAATTATATATTCATGCATTTCTCTCCCCACACTTACTTGGCCGAAATTTCCCCTCCTCTCTCCTCTTTTTCTTTATTAAAAACTTTTCTCTCTCATCCATGCATGCATGGCTATCTCTCTCCCCTTTTCTCTCTCTCCTTTTAATTTTTTTTCTCTTCTTTTATTCTCATTCATCTCCTCTTATTTCTTCTCTCTCCTTCTATTTTAATTCTCATTCATCCCCCCTTCTTCCCTTTTAATATTCTATTTTATTTTATTTCTCTTTAAATTAACATGCATGCATGAACCTCCATTCTCTCTCCTCCTCTTTATCTCTCTCAATAAACACCATTCATGCATCTTTCTTCTATCTAGAAACTTCCCCTTCACCTATATATATATGACTTCACTCTCCAAGCTTTCTCTTCTCTCTTGCTCTACCCCTTTTGGGTAGAGATGTTTCTATTTTCTTTTCGTTGTAGATTTTAGTTTGTTTATTTTTATGTAATTTCTTTTCATGCAATGTTAATTAGATTTTGTTTTTAGCAAATTTGTTTCTTCCTTCATGTACTCTTTTTATTTTATTGAAGTAGTATAATATGTAGACCTTGGATATTGCAAATTTTGGAATGAAATAAAAATCTCTCTCTCTTATATTCGTTCTTTTCAACCTTCGATTTATTCGTGATTAATATCGGGTTCATATTTCGATGTGTGAACTTTCGTATCTGATTTCGTATTCTAGTTAGCCGAGAGGCTCATGGGTATGAATTGATCGCTCACGAATAAAAAGAGTTGCTCGCAACCCTCGAGAGAGGATGACGAAAATCTTCTGGATAGGAGTCAAATCCTATAGCGGGATTCACCTCGTTAAAGCGAGTTTTAGGGGTTTCGATTAGAACGAGAGTTCAGTCGATCAACCTAATCTCAGGTGGACGTAACCCTCGATAGAGGTGCGTTCATAATTCGGAAATCTCCACGGTCAAGGATCAGATTAGACGTTTATAAGCTATCATTATTATTTCATTTCGAAGTTTGTTTTATTCAAGTTTAGATTTCTTATTTCGCATTTTCATTTTAATCATAAAATTATCGTAAATCTTTCATCGATAAAATAATAGTTAGTTTTCTCGAAGTAGGAGTACTCGACAGACCCGTGTTTTAATACGACCTTGATATATTTTATATCCTATGCAATATTTCGATAGGTACACTTGCCTTAATCGAGTATAGATTGGAGAACACAAATTTCTCTATCAATGCCGCGCGCGAAAGACTTCAATGAGTTTCATGCGCCGGACTCTCAGTCCAAGTCGGAGGTCAGAAGGATCAAGAGGAAGTCTAGGTTCGCGGAACCAGCTCCTCCTAAAATTTCGGGAGCCACGACCATGCGGGGTCCTATTACCTGTTTCACCTGCGGGAAGGTGGGGCACAAAGCTGCGGTGTGTCGAAGTGTTCCCCCAAAAGCAAAAAGCGGAGAAGTGGACTATGCTCGTGCGATGGGTTCAGCTTCTATGGAGAAAGGCAACGCGGTGGAGTCTTCGATTCCCCAGTTTTCTCTAACCCAGCCGAGAGTCTACTCTTATGGCCAGCAAAAGGTCATTCAACAATGCGATGTTGCCACAGGTATGGATGATCATCTCCTAATATGATTTCTACCCCGTGTGTGGATAGAGATAGCAATGTGTCCACTGTATATGTTGTCAACAAAATTTTATGTCTTGTATTTGTGTGCAATTAGGCCTTGTCCTAATTATTGACTATCCGACGAGAGCTCTGTTGGTGCGGGACATCGCTCTCTTATCTGTCTAAGGACTTCGTGTTATGAATCGTAGTGTCGTTTACCTTAGTCAAGGATAGATTAGAGGTAATGCTGCCCAATAGATCTCGAGTGAGCGCGGATAGGAGAAGCCGTGAAAAGGCGCGAAGATGTTCTTCACCTTGTTGAAGGATTCGGGGCCTAAGACCAGCTTTGGTGTTGTCCTAGTAGTAGCGGACCAAACTGACAGAGAAGAACCGTTATCCGATTCCGAGAATCGATGATTTATCTAACCAGCTGGTTGGGTCGACGGTATACTCTAAGCTTGACTTAAGGTCCGGCTACTAGTAACTTAGGATAAAGGAATGTGACATTCCAAAAACAGCGTTCAGTACCCGCTTTGGGCACTATGAGTTCACGTGATGTCGTTCGGTCTGTCAAATGCACCGTCGGTATTCATGAACTTAATGAACAGAACGTTCCGAGAGTATTTGGATCAATTTGTGATCGTCTTCATCGACGACATTTTGGTGTACTCTCAGTCGGAAGAGGAGCATGTAGGGCATCTGCACGCAGTTCTGAGCACCTTGAGGAGGAGTCAGCTATATGACAAATTCTCCAAGTGCGAGTTTTGGCTACCGTCAGTAGCATTCCTTGGTCATGTTGTTAGTGGAGAAGGAATTGCAGTTGATCCGTCGAAAATAGAAGCGATCCGAGCGTGGCCTTTGTTGAAAAACGTAGCGGAAGTCCGAAGTTTCTTAGGACTTGCCGGCTATTATAGGCGCTTTGTGGAGAACTTCTCGAGGATTGCACTCCCTCTCACTAAACTGACTAGGAAAGATCATAAGTTCGTTTGGTCGCCCGAGTGCGCACGAGATTTTGAAGAGCTGAGGAGCCGTCTGACCACGGCGCCCATTCTATGCTCGCCACAAGATACAGAAGGATACGAAATTTATAGCGACGCCTCAGGAAGTGGTTTGGGTTGTGTCCTAGTGCAGTTCGGGAAGGTAATTGCCTACGGCTCCCGACAATTGAAGGTCCATGAGAGGAATTACCCGGTCCATGATTTGGAGCTAGCGGCCGTGGTTTTCGCCCTCAAACTTTGGAGGCACTAAGATCAATATCTTTACCGACCACAAGAGCCTCAAGTACTTGCTAGATCAAAGGGAGTTGAATATGCGTCAAAGGAGGTGGATGGAGTTCCTTGGGGACTACACCTTCGACATCAAATATACTCCCGGTAAGGGAAATGTAGTTGCGGACGCGTTGAGTCGTCGGGCTCCCGCTCATGCAAATTGGATTTTGATGCATGATGAGCGTCTAATCCGTGAGCTGGAAGAAATGGAGATCATTTGCGATGATAGGAGAGCGTCTACTTCAGCATGCTTGAACTGGACGGAGGTTCAATACGACTTTGCCGACCGAGTTCGACAGGCATTGGAGCTGGATGAGAGCATGAAACGTTATAAAGCGGAAACCGTTGATGGGTTAAACGCCGATTTCTCCTTCGAAGATGGCCTTATGTGGAAATAGGGCAGATTATGCGTCCCAAACATTGGCACTCTACGGGCGGAATTGATGTACGAGGCTCATCATACCAAGTACTCGATCCACCCGGGGAGCACTAAAATGTATATGGATATGAAGAAACTGTTCTGGTGGCCGGGTATAAAGAAAGACATTGCCCTTTACGTGGCCAAGTGTCATACTTGCGCGTTGGTGAAAGCGGAATGTCAACGTCCCGGTGGGTTTCTGAAGTCCTTGCCAATTCCGGAATGGAAGTTTGATGATATTTCGATGGATTTCGTGCACGGATTGCCGAGATCGCAACACGGAAATGACGCCATCTGGGTGATTGTGGACCGTTTGACAAAGGTATCACACTTCATTCCGAACCGGAAGGATGATTCTATAGAAAAGCTAGCAAATCTCTATGTTGATAGTATTGTGAGATTGCATGGTGTCCCTCGTAGCATCGTCAGCGATCGTGACGAGCGTTTCACATCGAAAGATTGGAGGCTTATCCATGAACTGTTGGGCACGAAATTGAAGTTCAGCACGGCCTTCCACCCGCAAACGGATGGACAGACCGAGAGAACTAACAGGACTATGGAGGATATGCTCCGAATGTGCGCTCTAGATTTTGGAAAGAAGTGGGAAGATCATCTCTATATGATCAAGTTTGCCTACAATAATAGCTAGCATAAAGATGGCTCCTTTTGAGGCCCTCTATGGTAAGAAGTGTCGTACGCCGTTGTCTTGGGCGGAAACGGGCGATACTAAGCTATTAAAGCGAAAGGATGTTGAGTAAGCAACTTCGACGATCCGAACAATACGTGAAAGGCTATTGATTGCCCAGGATAGGCAAGCAAAATATTTCAACGCCAAGCATAGGAACCTAGAGTTCGCCGTCGGTGACCGGGTTTACTTGAAGATCAAACTGTTCAAAGGGGTATCAAGGATCCGACGCTTGAAAAAGATCAGTCCAAGGTACTTAGGACCGTTTGAAATCGTGGAGCGTGTTGGTGATGCGGCTTATCGGCTTGCACTATCTGCAGAGCTGAGCGGTCTGCACGACGTGTTTCACATTTCAGTATAGAGGAAGGCTGTGCAAGAGCCTACTCATATCGTTGCGGTCGGCAAAGTGTCGGTTGATAGTGGGTTGTTGACGAAAGTCAAGCCCTTACGCATCGAGGATACCGAAGTAAAGCAGTTGCGGAACAAGTCCATTAGGATGGTAAAAGTCCGGTGGGATAATTGCGGCCGAGAGGAGCTCTCTTGGGAGAGAGAGCAAACGATGCTTGCGGAGTACTCCGAGCTATTTCTCTCAGGTAATATTTAATTGTAATTCTTGCTATTACTGTTTTATAAATTTCGAGACGAAATTCTTTTAAGGGGGGTGTTGTAACACCCCAAAAATCGTAGTTCAGCGAAGTAGGCGGAGTGGTGTTGCTGCACTTGAAGCAGGCTAAATTTTCCCTGTCTGCTCTTAGCGCACGATCAGTGGCCTCTTCGCGCATGACCAGTGATCGTGCGTCGTTGATCGTGCGTTAATTCAGAAGAATCGGAGTTCTATCTCGGACAGTGCGCACGACCATTTACCCACTTCGCGCACGACCAGCGATCGTGAACCAATGATCGTGCGTTAATTCAGAAGAATCGGAGTTCTGTTTCGGACAGTGCGCACGACCATTTACCCTCTTCGCGCACGACCACTGACCGTGCGCCAGTGATCGTGCGCCCTGTTAATTCTGTTCCGCGTTTTTGAGCGGAGAAGGAGATCGGTCCGTCCAAATCTTTTGGAAATTGATCCAACGGCTAGGATTAGATGCTGGAGGTCTTTAGGGCTGATGAGAGGGGTTTAATCCTCATTCTTTTGAGGTGTTTCTCTCTCCTAGGCTAGAGGAAGAAGAAGGAGGCAAGGAAGAAGAAGAGGAGATTCCGCCGTTGACGGAGCTCCGAAGCTCCGTTTCGCGAGCCGTTTCCAGATCCGGAGAGTGCAGCCCGGTGCGGTCCTTTCCCTCCGTGTGAAATCATCTATAGTATTGTGGGAATTAAGTGTATGCGTCTTGTGAAGATCCTAATGAAAGCCCCATGCTTTGAGATTGGATGAAGGCAAACCTTCACCATGAAATTGATGCGGAGCACTTTGTACCTCCTTTTTGGTTAGGTGTAAAGCCTATGTCCTTGTGAAGGCTTGGGTGTTGTAACCTATGTTTTGTGTAGCACTAGCAAGTGCTAAACCCTTACGGGCCGAGGTGATGTCATGCCCGCATCGTATGTGTGAACTCGACGATGAGAGCTCGGGAATTGACTGAACTGAACCCGTTTCCATGCGTGGTTGTAGGGGGATGTTATCTCTTGTAAATCCGAGCGATCGTGGGAGAGGTCGTGGAAGGCGTCTCGCCTAGACCGACTAAAAGCTCTTTTTCCATCTAAAGTTTCCGGACTCATGATGGTGTTGGTGCTCGGGTGGAAGTACCTTTGATCCATGCCTTGTGAGCTTGGAGCGTGCGTTTGTGATAGATTGATGTTATGATTAGCCTCATGTGATTGCTTAGATGGTTGTGGGGAACCTTTGGGTGAACCCAACCAACATCATATGCATACCTAGGTTCCCTTCTTTTGATGCTCAACCTAGAAGATTGATTGTGCTTGAAACCTCACCTTGTGTAGTTGCACTTTCTTCATATTAGTACTTGTGCTAGTATAGTTTGCTTGCAGGGTATAAGCTCCGCCACCCCGGGAAAGGGGTGGGATCGTTATAATTTGGTCAGCTTTGCTGACCGTTACCTTGTTTGCCACCGCTTGGTGGAATGTTCTTATGCAGGTGCAGGTGAGCCTAACGAGAAATAGCGGGCGATGGCTCTTTGCTGAGTTGGCCCTCGAAGGCCAGCCTCTTTTCTGCTTTCCTTGTATTGTCGGCCTGCGCGCCGATGTATGTTTTTGAGTTATAGTACATTTGGTGAATGTAAGGCCTTAAGGCCATAACTCTTTATTATAGTTTCATTCCTATGATAGTGGACAGTTCTAATTGAAATGGTTTAATCAAATGCTTCCGCTTATGTTTTGTACTCTCGTGTAGTTGTATTACTTTCTGTTTATCACCTATTAACTCCTAGCTAGTGTGGTTTGTATGGCGTGGGGTCCCGGTCAGACCTGCTGTTATACTTTTTGTACTGGCAGAGTGTTACATGCTCGAGGCCATATCCAGGGAAGGATTGGCTAGAGCGGCTTGAGGCCATATCCGAGGAAGGATTGGCTAAAGCCAACCGGTTCGTGGGGCTACGAGTCGGTATAGAAAAGGAAAAATTGTTTTTAATTTGTAAGCCTCCGATTTCTAGCAATATTGAAATCAACTTTTTGTAAACATCTTTTTATCTAATATAATCTTTTCTCTATTTGTGTTTACTTGATTTCTTTTATTTGACATAAATTATAAATTGCAAATTACAATTGTTTCTTTCTTTAAGCAAAATTGTTATTTCTCTCGTATTATTTAGTAAATTACTTAAAATTATAAAAAGAATTTTATTCCCTTATTCACCCCCCCCCCTCTAAGGGCGACAATCGATCCAACACTAACCAGGGCTGCGCTCCCACCACCTCCCCCGTGAGCTGGGGCTCGCCAACGAGACGAGAAGGAGGCGAGGCGACAAAGCTCTATGGATGTCGCGAACTTGGTCTTCGACAACCTCAAGAGAGCGGGTCTTCTTTCGGAGGATGGAATGGAGTGCACTGCCGAGGACGTCATCCCGGACCTATTCACACCAGTCCCCGAGGCTGAGGCCGGCGTGAGCGAGGAGGAGCAATCAGGTGATTTTCCCTGACCACCCCTTATTTCTTTTGTGTTTTTTGTCTAAGGGATACATGTATTGCGGCCGACGAGTCCGCCCCCTTTTGTACTGAAACTTTTGTTTGTGAAATGAAAAGTTTATTTATCATTCTTATTTTATCTTACTCGCATTCATACCGTCTTTCCTTTCCTTTTTATTTGCAAAGGACTTCGCTAATGTCATCGCCTTGTCAAACCTTTTCGTTCCGTCATGCTGAAACGAACTCGCACGCACCCAACAAGGTGTTTGCATAATTTTCCGCGTAGATGCTCGTTAAATGCGCTACGGGCTTGCTCTCGCCCAGGAGCCAAAAGAAAAGCACCACGTGCTTCTGGCTTGCCCACCCTGGGTCTTCGCGAGCAAAATTGGCCTCATACTACCTTGCTCGCGATGACCCTTCACCTGCTTGCGAGCTAGAGTCAGTCTTATGATGTTCCATTGCCCACTAGATCAGTAGGCTCGCTACAACCATTAGACTTAGTCATTTTTCCTTTGGTGTTTTACCCTTTCCTCCGCGCGAGCGACCCCGAGGGCTCGCCCCGTCTATATTCCCCTTGGTGAGATTTTTGTTAACCAGACTCATCAATGCAACCTATCTCCTTGCTAGCCTCTCTAGAGATCAACCTGACCCACCGTCTAGTGAGAGCCCGGCAGCAGAATCGATCTGGGGTACTCCAGTACAAAATACTTGATAACCTGCCAACCTCTCCGCGAGATCAACTTGACCCAGTGGCTGGTGAGAGCCCGGTAGCGGGATCGTCCGGTCATTCCAGCACAAAATACTTGATAACCTGCCAGCCTCTCCACGAGTTCAACCTGACCCACCGGCTAGTGAGGGCCCGGTAGCGGGATCATCCGGGGCATTCCAGCACAAAATACTTGATAACCTGCCAGCCTCTCCGCGAGATCAACCTGACCCACCGGCTAGTGAGAGCCCGATAGCGGGATCGTCCGGGGCATTCCAGCACAAAAATACTTGATAAGTTGCCAGCCTCTCCGCGAGATCAACCTGACCCACCGGCTAGTGAGAGCCTGATAGCGGGATCGTCCGGGGCATTCCAACACCAAACCTTTGTTACGGACCCCTGGTCAATGTTGAAGCAATATATAAAGAAGTTCACATGCAAATAGACAATCATAAATGATTTTAAGGGTAGAAACGTTTTAAATCATCCCCGCTCCGAGCTAGGCCGAGGGGTACCCCTTCCACATCTTGGAGTTGATACCCCCCTGACCTGAGCACCTCATCTACAATGTATGGACCTTCCCAGTTGGGGATGAGCTTCCCCACTGCATCTCCTCTTTCGGCCGCATCCACCTTTTTCAGGACTAAATCACCCTTCTCAAATTTCTTTACTCGGACGTGCTTGTCGAAGTACCGAGCCATCCGCCGCTTGACATCTTCCTGCCGAACGGTGGCCAGGTCTCGGAGCTCTTCTACCAGATCCAAGGACAACCTTTGCCCTTCCTCATTGTCCACTCGCCACTCTTCCTCTCCCCCTTCGGTGGCGACCACCCTCGGTGACTTGACCTCGAACTCCACCGGGAGGACGGCCTCGGATCCGTGGGAGAGTTTGAACGGAGTCTCCCCCGTGGCGGTGTTTGGAGTGGTCCTCAAGACCCAGAGGACCGAGGGTAACTTTTCCACCCAGCTACCCCTCTGATTCTCGACCTTCTTCTTCAGCAAGTTCACGATAACTTTGTTTGCTGCCTCCATCTGCCTGTTGCTCCTTGGGTGGTGGACTGACGCGAAGCGAAGGTCAACTCCGAGCTGGCCGCAGAAGATGATGAACTCCTCGCTGGCAAACTGTGGGTCGTTGTCCGTGACGATGGCTAGTGGAAGCCCATGCCTGCAAATTATTTCACCCCATACAAAATTCCTCACTACCTGGGATGTTACCTTGGCTAGCGCCTTCACCTCCAGCCACTTGGAAAAACAATCGATCATCACCAGTAGGAAATTCCTTTGGCCGCTCGCTTGTGGAAAAAGCCCCACCAGATCCAACCCCCATATTGCAAACGGCCAGGGGGCCATGATGGTCCGGAGCCTCTGAGCTGGTAGGAGCTGGAGGGGAGCGTAAAGCTGGCACTTGGAGCATCTCTTGGCAAATTCCGCGGCATCCTTGTTGAGGGTAGTCCAGAAGTAACCTTGCCTCAACACCCTTCCTTATAAGGTTCTACTCCCTGAGTGGCTGCCACACTCCCCTGAGTGAGTCTCCTCCAAGACCTTTGGGACCTCCTCCTCCGAGACACAACGGGCTAGGAGCCCCGAGAGCGTCTTCCTGTATAGCGCTCCTTCGTGTAGAGAATAATACGCCGTTTTATACCTGAACCGCCCCTTGTCTACCTCATCCTCGGGGAACTTCTCGGACGCCAAGAAGGTGATGAATGGATCCATCCACTACACTTGCCGGTCCACCTCCATTAGTTCCACCTCCTCAATGGAGGGTCGGAAGAGATCCGACACTGTCCTTCCTTCCCGAGGGCCGGACTTGGCCAGGAGGTCTGCCTGGGTGCTTTCCTCCCTCGGTACATGTTGGATTGAGAAAGTGCAGAACTGCCCGATGATACCTTTGACCTTTTCCAAATACCGTTGGAGATTTGGCTCCCTCGCCTCGAACTCCCCCCTGATCTGGCAAGCCACCACCATGGAGTTAGTCGAGACCTCCACATCCTGCGCACCCAACTCCCGGGCTAGGCAGAGGCATGCTATCACAGCCTCATACTCGGCTTGATTGTTGGTGAGAGGAAAATGAATGTTGATTGCTTGCTCGATTCTCGTCCCTTGAGGGCTTACCAAGACCACACCTCCCCCAAGGGAATGCTTTCCTGATGCTCCATCAACCGACATCTTCCAGGACATAGGATAGGGTAGCTCGGACTCTCCTACTTCGGTCACATAGTCTACCATGAAGTCCGCCACCACTTGCGCTTTTATGTACACCCTGGGGACGTAGGAGATGTTGAACTCGCTTAACTCCACTGAACACTTGGCCAGTCTCCCCGAGTGATCTACCCCTTCCATGATGTTGCGAAGGGGATGGTCGGTCACCACCCTGATAGAATGCACCTGAAAGTAAGGTCGGAGCTTCTTGGCTGACACCACCAAGGCAAAGGCTAGCTTCTCCAAAATGGGGTACCCGAGCTCGGCCTTCCTCAACACCCTGCTTACATAGTAGATCGGGAGTTGTATCTTCCCTTCTTCTCGGACCAATACTGAGCTTACAGCCTCGGACCTTACACCCAGGTACAGGGATAGATCCACCCCTTATCTCGGCCCCTGCAGCAGCAGAGCCCGGGTTAGCTGCTCCTTCAGCGCCTGAAAAGCCCCCTCGCACTCGGGGGTCCACTCGAACTTCTTGTTCCCCAGCAGCACCCTGATGAAGGATGAGCACTTTTCCCCTACCTTGGAGAGGAACTTGCTCAGCCCGGCCAGCTTTCCTGTGAGACGTTGGACCTCCTTTGCATTCCTCGGAGATCCCAGCTCCAGGATTACCCTGACCTTGTCCGGGTTAGGCTCCACCCCGGCGGGGTAAGCAAGTGACCCAGGAACTTTCCTCGGCTGGCCCCGAAGACACACTTCAGGGGTTTTAGCTTCATCTTGAACTTCCTCAAAGATTCAAAAGTTTCCTCGAGGCCGCGGAGGTGGGACTCGAGGTTCCAACTTTTGATCATGAGGTCATCCACGTAGACCTCCAAGTTTCTACCATTTTGCTCGTGAAATACCCTGTCCATCATCCGTTGGAATGTCGCCCCTACATTTTTCAAGCCAAATGGCATCATCCGATAACAATAGCACCCATCTCCCGTGATGAAGGAGACATCCTTGATGTCGGGGGGGGGGGCATGCAAATTTGATGGTAACCTGAGAAAGCATCTAAAAAACTCATTAGTGAAAAACCGACGGCTGAGTCAACCAGTGCGTCGATTCGAGGCAGGGGATAACAATCCTTAGGGAATGATTTATTAAGCAATAAAAAGTCCACACACATCCTCCACTTACCATCACACTTCATTACCATCACTACATTGAAGACCCAGCCTGGATACTGGATCTCCGATAAAAACAAGCCTTGAGGAGCTTGCTCACCTCCTCCCGGATAGGCACCTCCAACTTGTCCGCGATGGACCTCTTCTTCTGGCGGATGGGGTGAGCGCCGGGGTCTAGGTTGAGGCGATGGCATGCTACATCCGCGTCGATCCTAGGCATCTCCGCAGCACTCCAGGAGAAGACATCCACGTTGTCCTGGACACAGGCCAAGATCTTCCTCCGGTCCTCGGGGCTGAGCTCCCCACTGATCTTGACTTTCTCGATCGTCCCTTCTTTAGTGACAACCTCCAACTCCACTACTTCTTTCATGGCCTCCAGCCTGGACTGCTCCCCCCAAACACCCTCCTTCTCTTCGCCACAAGAAGGCGCTTCGAACCCTTCCTCTTCCTTCCCTTCCTCCTCGATCGCCATCATCTCCTCCGCCCCTCCTTCCTGGGCCCGACCTTCTTTTCCTTCTTCTCCTTCCCCCTCCGCCCTGGGTCCTTCAATGACCCCTTCCTAGGCGTGAACTCCCTCTCCTTCCTCCTCCACCCCTACCGAATCCTCCATCTCCCTGTCCCACTTCTCTACTTCCGCCATCCAGGAGACGGTGTTGACGGCAGTCACGTAGAACTGCCTCGCCACCTTGGGATCCCACCGGAACCGGACCTGGACTCCACCTACGCTGAACTTGAGGCATTGGTGGAAGGTGGAGGGGACACATCAGAACACGCTGATAAGAGGCCGTCCGAAGATGGCGTTGTAGCTACTGGGAGCATCCACAATAACAAAGCGGCAGTTCTAGGACTGCCCCCCTAGGACCACATGGAGTCCCACTCCCCCTTCCACCTCCTTCCTCTCCCATGAGAACCCAAACAGTGTGCCATCCGAGGCCAACACCCTTCTGGCCTCCACCTTCATCTCATCAAACGCCTTCTTGAAGATGACGTTGACCGAGATCCCATTGTCCACCAGGATCCGAGAGACGATCATGTTCTCGATGGCTGTCTGAATGACCAGCGCGTCGCAGAACGGGTCTTCGTGACCTGGCATGTCCTTCTGAGAAAAAGTAACCTTCTCCGCCGGGGGTGGGGCTTGGGATGTCGAAGCCACGCTCCGACGGTACATGGTATGAAGGCTCGCCTTTCGAGTCGCCTCTATCCCCACACCCCCATTGATCACTCCAATCCCTCCTCGGGTCCCGACGTCAACCCGGTCCCCGCACCTCTCATCCTCCTCCTCCTGGGGTAGGACCTCCTTTATCCTCACCGGTCGCTGCTGCGGCTGTGGTGCTGGGGCCCTTGCCCCTCTCATCTCCAAAAACTTTGGGCAGGTGGCCGCTGCGTGACCTTCCTCCTAGTGGAAGTCACAGTATGTCAACGTCACCCCCCTCTCCTAGCCCCCTGCTCCCCTATTCCTTCTCCTGGGTCCGGCTCCTCCGGCTCCGGCTCCTCTCCCCTCCCTGCTCTCCCTCGACCTATCTCCATTGCCGGCTGAGGGGGAGGGCGAGGTGGCCTCGGTCCCTTACTCCACCCTAGCTGGTGAGGTCTTCCTTGACCCCATGGAAGTTACCTTCTCCTTGGGGGAAACCCCTTCCGGATCCCTGCACCCCCCTTCCTTGCTGCCTCCACCCCAACTCTAGGGCTCACGCTTCTTCTCTCCTTCTCGCTTCTGGTTTCCTAACCTCCATCTTGCTCAGTCGTGCTAGCCTCTTTGTGAACTCGAGGTTTGCTGCCTCCCCTTCTACCTCTTCCGCTGCCCGCTCCATCAGTTCCTCATAGGGCAGAGGGGCCCTCCTCTTGAGGTCCATCTTGAAAAATCCCTCCTGCAGCTCCACCGTGAAGGCAAGATGGAGGGTGTACCCCGATACCTTCTGGATGAGGAGAACCTCCTCCTGGAACCAGTCCACATAGCGGGCCAGCGACTCCCCCGACCTCTGCTCTATATTGAAGAGTGCCTCAGGATCTTTCTTCCTCTTCTTTGAGGTGGACAAACGCAGCATGAAACCTCGTCGCAGATCCTCGAAGGCATAGATCGATCCTAAGGGTAACTCGTGGAACTAGTCCCTGGCCTTCTCCTTCAGGGCGGTAGCGCAGAGTCGGCACTTGAAGGCGTCCGACATAGGTTTGATCGAGACCATGTACTCGAACCACTGCAGGTGCTGAACGGGGTCATCTTTGCCGGAATATAGCATCATGACCGGATCCCTGAACCCCTCGGGGAGTGGAGCCGAGAGCACCAACTCACAGAATATGCTTCCCCCACTCACCCTCTTGACCTGCTCCACTTGCCCTGCGAGCTCCCCTGGCGACCCTGCTCACGCTGACCTTGGGCTTGCCGAGGGGCCGCACGTCGGGATCCCACTGGCCGGGACCCCCTCCGCTGAGATGGCATTCGCCGGGACCTCGCTCGCACTCGCTGGGCTGGGGAAGAGTTCCCTCCCGGGGAGGTCTCTCCCTGGCCCTTGGGTCGCTGCCTCCCTCCCTGCTCTCTGCGCTGGGGCGTTCTCGCCAACTCCAGGTGGAGGAGCCACCCGGGGTGCCGGGGTTGCGAGACCCCCAAGTACCGTGCGAGAGTGCCCTGGAAAGCTCTGTGCAGTTCCTGCTTGAGATCTGCCAGCATCTCAACTATTGCGGGCGCCCCTAGTGATGGCGGACCACCGAAGCCCGCGTATTGTTCGTCATCTCCTGCCATGCCGCTTCCTTAAGATTTTCTTGAACTAGCTGCACTCCACGCTCACCGCACCAAAAATGTTGAAACTAATACTTGGTCTCTTGAGGAGTTCGATCCCCCAAAGGAGGGTGCAGCTAGCACTTACTAATCCCTTAGAGGTGACAGACCGAAGTCTCCGAACTAGACACTGACCCTTAGACTCAGCAAGGAGGACCCACCAGACACCCGAAAGATCTTTAGAGCGGTTCCCCTACCAAGCCAAAGCTGAGACTGGGCACCTTGGAGAGCCTGAGAGCTAAGCCAAAGTAACCTAAGGAGGAGGAAGCTCAGAGTCCTGAGGTTGGAATCCTCTCCAAAGGTGCCCCTCAAGGTCTATTTATAGTTTTAGTTTTGTGGTCTGCTAATAGCCAAATCCCGCATTCCACTTTTGCTAAACGCAACCCAAAATGGTCTGCCAACAACCAAACTCCTCTGTTCGGAGGGGCTACTTGCAGACCACCAGGGGCTTCTTGGTAAAAAACCATCCCTGGACCCTTACTGGGCGAGCCAGCCCCCAGGTCCTGGCTCGCTTGGCCTTCTGCGAATCAGCTCACTGAGCCCACCTCGCCGTCCCTCCATGCGAACAGGGCTCGCGAGATTCTGTACTAGTCGAGCACCAAATGGTTCTAAATGCACCCCACCGTAGTGGGCTCGCACTTCTGGCCACTCGCCCCTCTTGGCTCGCCTACTGGGTGCAGATTCCTCAGTACCTCCTGGCGAACATAGGGGTTGTATAGTACTGGTCCTGCATTTACTTTTTGCATTTATTCCTTAAATCCAGTCTCGCACTGGTCCCCCGACTTTTGCTTTCTGTTTATACTTTTAGTAATCCAGTCACACACTGGTCCCCCTTACTTATATTTGTGTTTGTTCATTTCCAGTAATCCTGTCTCGCACTGGTCCTTTATTTACCGCTTTTTGTACTTTCAATTCTCCAGTCTCGTACTGGTCCTGATATTTCGGCCCCTGCTTCCGGCCTTTATTACTGCTTATGTTACACTTTATATATTT
The DNA here is from genome assembly GCA_033032865.1 of Dactylorhiza incarnata. Lineage (NCBI taxonomy): Eukaryota > Viridiplantae > Streptophyta > Magnoliopsida > Asparagales > Orchidaceae > Dactylorhiza > Dactylorhiza incarnata. The sequence goes on along the minus strand of JAWHQI010001343.1, from coordinate 11,938 downwards.
TAGTGCTAACCGCGGTCCTACGCTGGCAAGCAGGGCTTCTCCTCCTTTCTGTGAGGCCTTAGTTAGGGAAAACCCGGAGTTTAGTCCCTCCTCCCGAGTTAGCCCCAAATAAGGAGCCCTCCTACCGCCGAGCCTCCCGGTCAAAATTTGAGTGACCGGTCGAGTTAAGAATGTCGCGTCAAGACTTAAAGCTCTTACTCTTTGTTTAAGATGTTTGAAGATTGTTTGTTGTGAAATTGGCGGGTCGGTCACTTCGGTTGACCGTTCGTACCGGTGTGGGATGGTTGACGACTCATGGCGACAGGGATATGTGCACAACGGGTCATCAACACTCTGAACCCGTAGTTTTGCCTCCGTTGGTTGGCCTGAACCTCGGAATCGTCGGATGTCGCTCGCATCTAGTTAGTACACCGAGTTGTACGGGAGGGCCTGAGTGATACGGTACGACTACATTCAAAAGTGGCAGGACTGTCCACTGTCACCGACGACCACATCGGTGAGGCCCGCGGGGTTCGCAACCCCGCTTGAAACGAAGCGGTCCAAGCTGTTTCGACACAGGATTTTTCTGTGTGCAAGTTTGAATACCTGGGTGCGACTGTGCGCGAGATAGTATTGCCTTTATTACGTACTGCGCGTCTATGTCACCTCGTGGATATTATGGTTGGTAGGCCCTATAGATATATATACATATATATGTTTGCCTGCTGCTAACCCTCTACCTTGCTTCGGCTATTTATTCCTGTACTTTAGCCCGCCCCCGGGATATGGATTCGGGGAGGAAATGTGTTTTCTACTTAGCCATGTGACTAATGGTTATTCTTATAACCAATCACAGGAGATGGGACAGCGTGAATCCCCTGCACCACACGATGAGTTATCGGCCTTATAGATGGCCCGATCGGATACTCCAGCCTCGCCCCCTGTCTTCCGCGACGTGAGTCCTAGAGTATAGGACTAGCTTGGGAGTATTTTTTTATAGTTATGTGTAGCCCCCGAGGCAGATGTTGTAAACAATAGGCTTCAGCCTTTTCTCTTTATGTAAATATAAGTTGTGTGCTTTGTTTTCCTATTTTATTGCTTCCGCTATGTGATTCTGATGTGTTATTGTGATTCTTGTGCCTGACAAGGCGACTACTCAGTGCTTGAGAGGGTGGGCCATTGCCATCCGGGAAACACGAGTGGCCTTCCTTGGGCAGTAAGATCCCCCGTCCCTGAACCGGGCTCAGTTTTAGGGAGGGGGGGGGGGGTCTTACAGGACGTCTCCTAACAATCGAGGAGGAAGTCGATAAACTCTTGAAGGCATGGTTCATTTGAGAGGTGAAATACCCAACATGGTTAGCCAACGTTGTCATGGTAAAGAAGGCCTCCGGGAAGTGGAGGATGTGTGTCGACTACAACAACTTGAATCAAGCTTGCCCAATGGATAGCTTCCCGCTTCCCCGGATCGACAAACTTATGGATGCTACTGCCGGACACAAACTGCTGAGTTTCATGGACGCGTGCTCAGGGTACAATCAAATTCGTATGTATCCAGCAGATGAGGAGCACACAACTTTCCGCACAGACAAAGGCACCTACTGCAACCGGGTCATGCCTTTCAGACTCAAAAATGTCGGTGCAACATATCAAAGATTGATGAACAAAGTCTTCAAGGGGCTCATCGGAACAACCATGGAAGTATATGTGGATGGCATTCTAGTAAAGAGCACCAAACGCTGTTGGCACCTGGAGGACCTGGGGGAGTGTTTCCAAGTGTTGCTCTACTATAAGATGAGGCTAAACCCAGAAAAGTGCTCTTTCTGGGTAACAGGCGGAAAATTCTTGGGTTTCATGGTAACATTCCGCGGAATAGAGGCAAACCCGGAGAAGATCAAAGCATTGGAATGCCTGGCCCCTCCTTGCTCGATCAAGGAGGTCCAACGGCTGAGCGGAAGGATCACGAAGCACTCTTGATTCCTGGCCCGCATAGGAGAGAAGTACCTTCCTTTCTTCAAGGCCCTCTGAAAAGCCCGAAACTATGGATTTCAGTGGACAGATGAGTGCCAGGAGGCTTTCGACCTCCTCAATCAGCATCTGGCGGCTCCACCCCTGTTATCAAGATCAGAACCAGGGGAAGACTTACTCTTGTACTTGGTAGTGTTGCCCGCCGCACTCAGCTCGGTACTCGTAAGGGATGAAGGAGGCGTCTAGCGGCCCGTCTACTATCTCAGCAAGGTCCTCGCTGGGACAGAGATAAGGTATTCGGCGACCAAAAAAATAGCGCTGGCCTTGGTCTTCTCGGCAAGGAAACTTCGCCCATACTTCCAAGCTCACATCATAAAGGTCCTAACACAGCGAGAACTAAAGGTCTATGTCGACATAGCAAAATGCATGGGTGAGTTCATCATATCATAATCATTGCATTGCATTCATCCTTCATAATCATAGCATCGCACCGCATCAGGTCAATCTATAAATTAGTATGGGCTCATATATATGATGGGCCCCAAATTGGAAACCTTAACCTATAAGTTTGTATGGGCATTCATATAAGTTAAGGTACGATATGAACTGCTTGCTGCCTATACTTATCTCTACTTGCTAGTCTTGCTGCTTATACTTAGATCAACTTGTTAAATGTGCCGCTTATACATATCACTACTGTTACTCTTGCTGCTTAGACTTATCACTACTTGTTAGATGCACTTCTCTTACAGTTTATACGCTGCTAAGTTTATATCATTACATGCCACCTGTTTTTGCTACTACTGATTATATTGCAGCTCTTCTTTCTTCCCTTCCACCCGGTGCCTTGTGATGATTTTAAATTGACTATCAACCCGAAAAGGCAAGTGTACCTATCGAATTGTACTACCAAGGTTGTATTTAAACTCGGGGTTGTCAAGTACTACTACTCACGTTTCTAACTATTATCCTACCGTACGATTGGTTGGGTGATTTTGAACATTTTTAAGACAAAATTAAAGTTGATATTAAGATGATAAAACAGATTAAGCAAATAGAATCCGATCAATGATTCACCATGAAAAGAGATGAGAAGGATAAAAATATAGCTTTATAATTGCAAACCAAACTCGACCGTGACGGATCCGAAAATAAGAAATAATCTTGCTAGAGCATTAAATCTCCTAACTTCTAGACGATTTGACCGAAATCTCTTTGAAAATCAAAAAGGTCTAAAGTTGCATTATTGAAATGATCCGCACTATTGGATTTGATTCCAATCCGGAGGATTTACGTCGTCCTATCTCTAGGATTGCGTGTAACTCCTTCCTTCTTTGAGTGATCTTTCAAATCAACTAGTCTCTCGAATTCTATGAAATGAGATCAAATAGCCTACTACCGTATACCGGAAATACGGAGTCGACGCAAATAAAATCAAAGAAGGATCGAGCAAAGTTTAAGAATAATAAAACTAAGAAGAATAAAATCTCATCTCAAATCATGGATCCTCATGATCAAATGCTAACAGAAATTAGATACGCATATTAAAAATTGAGACAAAGATGGGAAGTAAAGCTTGCATTTTCATTAGTGAATAGAAGAGGAGTACAATAACAAAATTAAAATGACAATAATGTTCTCAAAAAGAAATACAAAGCATGGAAATAAAAGCTTGACAATGAAAAGAACTAACACTCTCTCTTGCTCTCTCTCTTGCAAAAGTTCTTTTTAAGCATGAGGCATGGGATCTGGAGGGGAAGGTTCTAGAGCATTGAAGAAATGGGGGGAGACCAAGGGGTGGCCGGCCATGCATGGTGGAGAGGGTGCATGAATGGGAGTAAATGAGGGGAGAGAGAGAAGGAAAGAGAGACCATTTCCAATGCACTCTTTTATTAAAAGAAAAAATAAAAATAAAGGGGGATGTATGAGAAATGAAAATGATGGGAATGAGAGTAAATGAGATTGAGAGAAGGAGATTTCTTTTAAGAGAAAGAGGAGAGAGGAGGGGGCCGGCCAAGCATTGAAAAGGGGGGAAATCCATGCAAAGGTGGCGGTTTTGACTTGTCTTGAGGGCTCGGGCTACATGTAGACAGCTAGGGGGTTGCTCGGGTTGGACCAAATGAAGGGGGTGGCTACTTGGCTTGAGCTCGGGTTGCATGTGGAGGCTGTACTAAGTGAAGGGCTGCATGTAGATAGCTAGGGGGCTGCTCGGTTTGCTTCATAACAAGGGCTCGGATTGCTTGGGTTATGCATGGGCTGCACCATGTCTTCTCTTTAAAATGATTTGTCTTGTCTTGAGATGAATTTGTGCATCTCTTGGTGGCCGGGCTGCATCACTTTTACTCCATAAAAAAGTTACGATGATGCTTTGACGGCGGGCACCAATTATTTCCCCCAGGCCTGTCGAATAACACAAAAATATAATTTAGTTATGCGTGCTATGAATTTAAACAAAAATAAGATACGAGCATGAAATTAACACAAACTTAGGAGAATATTGTACTAATTTGGTTTCTAATATAATGAATAAAAACTAATTATCACCTTGGAGTCGCCGGGGGAGCGGATGTGAAGCCACTTAGTCATTATGACTAACGGTTGTTGCACCCCTCTTTTTAGGAGCAGACCCTGGGGCGGCAGCGTGCGGCACCGGAGGAGGTTAGTCAGGACAGGACGACAGGGCCGAAGGCTATGATACCCTCACTACCGTCGGTGACCGATGTGAGCACCATTTTTGTGATGTAGCCCTTGAGGCATCTAGTTTGTACTCTGATACTTTTGCAGGAGCTCTCGGAGCTTCTTGTCTTTTGTACTTGCTTGGACTCTTACTTATGTGAATATAGTTTTATGGCTTCTTATTTTTACTTGTTCATGGGTTGGCGCTATTCAGTTGGTTTGGCCGGCAGGATAGGCGTCTTGCGGGGGAGGCTAGCTCGTGCGCTGCGCTTCCGCAAGGCGGCTGTCCTGAGCATAAGACTCCCCTCGGTCGTGTCTTGTGTTCTGGGGGGGGGGGGGGGGGGCTTACAAATGGTATCAGCTTGCAACGATCCTGAGCTAAAGAAGTCCATTCCCGCATGGTGCACCCCTCTCACCTCTTCAGTTTGAGGACAAACTGATTGTGCGGAAGCAGTCGTGTGCCCATGAGGGATTCACATTAAGTATGTCCATTACCCTCCTTTAAGTAGCCAACCTAACCCAAAAATCTACCTTCCATGTAGATTCTGGTATGTTCAGAACTGGCGACGGCCACTCTCGTGCCTCCAATACCTACTCCTTTTCAACAATCAGAGCTCGGCCAGAACCTGACAACAATCCTGGATGCATTCAGGTCTCAGCAGATGCCGGTGCAGCCGCAGACTTTGAACTCAAATTGGTTAAGCACCTTCCGTGCTCTCTCCCCTCCCACCTATCATGGGACGGAGTCCGCAGTTCATACGGAGGAATGGTTGGACATAGTGCAGGAGTTACTGGCAGGGATTCGATGCCCGGGCAATATGACAGTCACGTTGGCGGTCACAGCTTTGGATCTACATGCGAAGAGGTGGTGGAAGTCTTTGATGGGCTCCACCTTTGAAGGGCGTAACCATCTTGACATAAGCTGGGACGAGTTTGGAGACGTATTCTTGGAGCATTTTGTCTCTTTCACGACCCGAGATGAGCTCGAGGAGAGGTTCCTGCAGCTGAAGCAGGGATCTAGGACAGTCGTGGAGTATCAATGGGAATGTCAGCACTTGGCTAGATTTACAGACTCTTATGATTTGGATGATCGCGGTTACGCAAAGTGGTTTTACAAGGGTCTGCGAGATTCCCTAAGGCAGGCTCTTCTGTTTGTCGCCGATTTGAGCCTCGCTCAGATTATAGAGATGACACAAAAGTTGGAGGCGGACCACTTGGGGGTCCAGGCCAGGAATAAGAGGCCCGCAGAGGGCGTGATGGAGGCAGGGCCCAACTTCAGGAGGAGGCAGAACACCCGGGGCAGAGGCGGAGAGCAGAGGAGAGATGGTGGGTGTTTTCGTCCAAATGTCAGGATAGACCAGCTGGCACGGCCGCTATCGTTTCCCCCACCGCATCAGGGCCAAGCCCCTCAGCCACAAAGAGGTGCCGGAGTTTGCTATCATTGCCAACAGCCCGTCCACATTCGGGCCTACTGCCCGCAGCTGCAAAGAGATGTTCTGAATCGCCCCATGGCTCCCCCGGGGGCGCAGAGAGGTAGAGGTCGAGGTCGAGGCCAAGGTCAGCAGGGTAGGAACCCAAGGCCTGCTCAGGAGCAGGTATATGCTTTGGATCTAACTCAGGAACGAGACCCGCAGGAGGTCATCACAGGTAATCATGCTCGTAGTTTATTCTTTTCATAACAATATGCTTAATTTCGCATGATTTAAAACCCCAGGTACCGTGCTCATTTGCGGTAAACCCGCCCTTACTCTTTTCGACATAGTTGCTACTCATTCGTTCGTATCGGAAGAATTTGCGAGTGAACTGGATGCAGTGTAGTGCTTCAGGGGAGCCCCCAGGAGGGTGTGCTTTCCGGATGGCTCGGAGATACGATCTACCTCCATGTGCAGCTTGGTAATATCCATCGGTGGGAAGCAATTTAAGACACCGGCAACAGTGTTGTGGATGCCAGACCTTGATCTAATTTTGGGCATGACGTGGTTGCACTAGAATCACGCGAAGATCGACTGTGTGGCGAAGCGGGTCACGCTGAGGCATGATGACTCAGAGGTGGTAATTCAAGGTTTAAGACTCGTATCTCGGAACTTGTTGTCTTCTATTCAGGTTGTAATGTCTCACGAGCAAGGCGATGAGGTGTTCATGATCTGTTTTAAGATGAAGGAGTTGGGGGATGTTATGAAGGATGTACCGGTAGTTCGGGATTTTCCTGATATTTTCCCTGAGAAACTATCCGGATTACCCCTGCCTAGGGAGGTAGACTTCGGGATTAAGCTAGCACCGGGTGCTAAGGCTATTTCTCGGGCCCCGTACAGAATGGCACCTAAGGAGCTAGCGGAGTTCCGAGTGCAATTGCAAGAGTTGGTGGACTCAGGGTTCGTTCTCCCTAGTTCGTCACCATGGGTAGCCCCGGTTCTGTTCGTAAAGAAGAAGGACGGTTCGCTCCGCTTGTGTGTAGATTACCGGGAGCTTAACCGGCTGACGGTACAGAACACATATCCCCTACCACGAATTGATGAGCTCTTTGATCAGTTGTAATGAGCGCAGTGGTTCTCCAAGCTCTACTTGCGCTCTGGTTATTATCAGTTGAGGATTCAGGAGGAGGACATCCAGAAGACTGCTTTCAGCTCGAGGTACGGGTTATACGTGTTTACGGTTATGCCTTTTGGGCTCACTAATGCCCCCTCTGCCTTCATGAGCCTGATGAATAGGGTGTTTGAGCCTTTTCTGGATGACTTCGTGATTGTGTTTATCGACGACATCCTATTGTATTCAAAGTCGATGTCGGACCATCAGACGCATCTAGAGTCGGTGTTAGCGAAGCTGAGGGAGCATCAGTTGTTCGCCAAGTTCAGCAAGTGCAAGTTCTGTCTCCGGGAGGTTGCCTTTTTGGGCCATGTCATCAGTGGGGCAGGATTGGCCGTGGACCCCGCTAAGGTTCGTGCGGTGAAGGAATGGCAACCTTTAAAGTCAGCAGCAGATGTGTGCAGTTTTTTGGGACTTGTCGGGTATTACCGCAAGTTTGTCGAGGGGTTCTCGAAGATCGCTCTTCCACTCACTGCGCTGACCAGGAAGGAGGTGCCATTCGTGTGGTCGCCTAAGTGTGAGGCTGCATTTCAGGAGCTGAAGGATCACCTCACCTCGGCCCCGATCCTTGCTCTTCCATCTGTGAAGGAAGGATTCCAGGTTTACACAGATGCATCTTTTCAGGGGATGGGTGCTGTACTGATGCAGTACGGGCACGTGATTGCTTATGCTTCGAGGCAGCTGAAGAAGCATGAAGTGAATTATCCGGTGCACGATCTGGAGCTGGGTGCAGTGATTTTTTCCTTGAAGATTTGGAGGCACTATTTATATGGTGTTCATTGCGAGATATTCACCGATCACAAAAACTTGAAATATATACAGACCCAGAAGGATTTAAATTTAAGGCAGCGGCGGTGGATTGAGTTTTTGTGCGACTATGATTACACGTTAAACTATCACCCAGGGAAGGCAAATTTGGTGGCCGATGCACTGAGCAGGAGGACATCCAGTCCAGAGTCACGAATGATGGCCATGGAGTTAGTAAGGATGCTCGAGGAGATGCAGATCACGCTCGTGTCTAGAGCTGATCCAGAGGTTTTCGCCGAGTACCTGGCCGCGATGAGCATAGTTTGTGATATTCGAGATTGCATCCGAGAGGAGCAGATAAAGGATGCTGCCGTTGAATCTGTACTTCAGGCAGTGGAGGTTGGATCCGCGGGGGAGTACACCATGCAAGAGGACCTTGTTCATTTCCGTGGCAGGTTATGCATACCCGCGGGAGGAGGAATACGAGAAGATATATTGAGGAAGGCACACTACACTAAATTTTCGGTGTATCCCGGGGTTGTCAAGATGTATACCGATTTGCGGAGGATGATGTTTTGGCCAGGGATGAAGCGGGATGTCACCTATTTTGTCACTCACTGCGAGGCGCGCCAGAAGGTAAAAGCAGAATGTAGGAGCCCGACTGGGATGTTGCAGCCGTTGTCCATTCCCGAGTGGAAGTTTGAAGATATATCCATGGATTTCGTTCACGGGCTGCCTCGTTCCCGCTCCGGGAATGACTCGGTATGGGTGGTTATGGATTGTCTGACGAAGGTCGCGAGGTTTATACCGATGAGGAAGGATACACATGTTGATGTATTGGTGAGACTCTTCGTCGAGCAGTTTGTTCACTATCATGGAGTGCCCAAAACTATCGTTTCGGACCGTGACGGTCGCTTCACATCCATGGAGTGGAAAGTAGTGCAAGCTTATTTGGGTTCCCGTTTGACATTTAGCAAGGCCTTCCACCCTTAGACGGATGGCCAGTCAGAGCGGACGATCAGGACCCTAGAAGATTTGTTGCGCCTTTGTGTTTTGGATCGAGGTGAGCCGTGGGAGAGACTTCTGCCCTTGGTAGAGTTCTCTTATAATAACAGTTATCAGGAGAGCATCAGCATGGCTTCTTATGCGGCATTGTATGGAAGAAGGTGTAGGACACCTTTGTCTTGGGTCCAAGATGAGGACCCGAAGGGGTTAGGGGTGAAATTCATCGATGATACCGATGAAATGGTCAGACTTATTCGAGACCGCATGCTTGAAGCGCAGATCCGGCATGCAAAATATTATGACAAAAAGCACAGGGCAGTGGAATTCCATGTTGGAGACAAGGTGTTCTTGAAGATCAGGCCGATGCACGGTGTGTCTCGGGTTCAGGGAAGGAAGAAGCTCAGCCCTCGTTATATGGGGCTTTATACCATCCTGGAGCGGATTGGCCCCTTAGCTTATCGGTTGTTGTCACCGTTAGAGTTGGAGAATTTACATGACATTTTCCATGTGTCCTCCCTTCGGAGGGCCTTGCTTTGCCCTGATCAGCATGTTGTAACTACATCTGGTCTTGTGGACACCGACAGGTCTGTCCGGCTGGATCCTATGCAGATAGTAGACACCGAGACCAGTGTGCTGCGGAGAAATATTGTTCCATTGGTGAAGGTTATGTTGTCCAACCATGGACGGGAGGAACACACTTGGGAGCCGATGGACCTTATGCAGCAGCGTTACCCGAGATTGTTTTCCCCAGGTATGACCTAAACTAGTTGTCATACTTCATTTCAATACCGTAGACCCAAACTCAAATTTCGGGGACGAAATTAAATTTTTTGTTTATTGGATCTGTAACATCCCGATTTGCGCAGCTCTGTTCCCGTCTGCCGGTCGTTTTGTCTTTGTTAATTCCTGTTCTTAACAATCTACAGCAGGTACGAATTTGGCGAGAAAACTCTTCTTTTCTCCCTTCTTCTCCTTAGTCCCCATTCCGCCTTGTGGTGTAGCTGTGGTTTAGAGTTATTGCTCCAGGAAATTAAATCAGGAAATTTTGTAGTAGCAAAGTTCCTGGATGGTTTTAGCAAATTCGTGGTTGAATATATAGGTATTGTTTGGCTAATAACCTGGTGAGTTTTTGCAAAAAAAAAATCTGGATTCATAGATTTAGTTGTTTAGTTTAGAATCCTGGCTAATTGTTAAATTCTGCGTTTTCTTATCAATACTGGTTAAATCGTCTAGGTCTCTATTACTGAATGAGCAAAAGTTAATGCATGAGTTAGTAGTTTTGTTTCAGTTATTATCTTTAAATTATTCATATTGGTTAATTATGCATTTGGGGTTAACTATATCTTGCTCTAAATCCTTAGTAAATCATTTATAGATACTTTGCTTCTAATAATTTTATCAACTTGTTTAACAATCACTACACAAAATAATCTGCATTAGAATAAAGTCAGAATAACAAAATAATTTCTGCTATTGGTTATTTGTTATTCGGGAAGCTTTCAGCTAAAGCTGCTCCCGTTCGTCGATCGACGAACGGGAAGCATTCAGCTAAAGCTGCTCCCATTCGTCGAACGACGAACGGGAAGCATTCAGCTAAAGCTGCTCCCATTCGTCGATCGACGAACGGGAAGCATTCCGCTAAAGCTGCTCCCGTTCGTCGATCGACGAATGGGAAACATTCAGCTAAAGCTGCTCCCGTTCGTCAATCGACAAATGGGAAACATTCCTCTAAAGCTGCTCCCGTTCGTCGATCGACGAACGGGAAGCATTCAGCTAAAGCTGCTCCCGTTCGTCGATCGACGAATGGGAAGCATTCCGCTAAAGCTGCTCCCATTTGTCGATTGACGAACGGAAGCATTCTGCTAAAGCTGCTCCCGTTCGTCGATCGACGAACGAGAAGCATTCAGCTAAAGCTGCTCTCGTTCGTCGATCGACGAACGGGAAGAATTCCGCTAAAGCTGCACCCGTTCGTCGATCGACGAACGAGAAGCATTCAGCTAAAGATGCTTCCGTTCGTCGGTCGACGAACGGGAAGCGTTCATCTAAAGCTGCTCCCGTTCGTCGATCGTCGAACGGGAAGAGTTCGAAGAATGTATCCGTTCGACGAATTCTGGGCATTTTTCTCCCGTGACTTGAAAGCTTGTATGCTTAATTATTATTATTTTTAGGATAACAGTGGAATGGTTGTCCAATAGGAGGCTGACACCAAAGTTTGGGGTTCCAACACATTGCATTGGAAGTGGGGTTGACATTAATCCCTCTACTCCCTTTTTCTCTCTTGTCATCAGAGTATTTCTCCCGAGGGCTATAGGGGAATTTTCATCTTCATCTTCTTCCGCCTCTCCTTCTTTTTTTTCATCTGCTCCCTCTCACTTCAGGGAACTAGTTGGGGGAGATCTCTTGGAAGAGCAAGTTAGGAGGGAGATTTGAGCGTGGCCGACTGCCGCCATGACGCGGAAGAGGAAATCGCAAACGCCGGCCGGAAATCAGGTGACTTCCGCCCCGTCTCCCTTGGTGCTAGTTCTTTAGATCTGAAATAGGAGAGACATCAGCTCAAAAGAGCTCGACCTTTGAGAGTTTAATGGAGTTTCCTAGGAAGAGAACACACTAGAACTCTGTTCTAGGGCGTCGTCCGCCGAGAAAATATCTTCAATTAATTCATCTCTTCCATACGAAGTTGTAGGACTTGATTTCGTGAAGAATGGTGGTCTTTTGAGGGTGTATTGGGGTGAGAAGATGAAATATTATTTTGTATGTCCTGATTGAAGAAGATGAACAGAGGCTATTCCTCTGTCTTGAGATTGGATTATTATTATAATTTGGGAAATCTGTTTTCTGCATTTACCGGTCTTCGAGCCTATTTTCGGCTTGGTCCGGCTACATTCAGGTCTTGTGCTCAACACGAAAGTTATAGATCCCAGAAATACCTTTCCAGAATGGGGTGGCACATCAAGATTGGAGGAGCGTGGCTCCCGAAAATTTG